>CBVK0100383647.1:0-11062 GCA_900067695.1 Picea abies | reverse complement strand
GTATCAGCCTTGGAGGACATGGGGTATGCAATTATGTTCGAGGATGGACAGGTACTCATACGTTCAGAGGGAGCGGATACCCAGGATGCAACAGTGAGGTTTGACATCAAAGAGGGTATGTTGTATAGGGTGTTGGGACAGCGTGTAGTGGGATGCAAGGGGATCTTGGATCGTAGACCAAATCAGAGTGCAATGGAGGTAGCAGAAGGGTCTTTTACTTCAGTGGGAGCAGCTACAATAGTAACATATTTGATAGGATCAGAGATTGATCCAGGAGGAGGTTCTTCCAGAAGTACCTTCCTCGCTAAGAGTGTTAGTTTTCGGAGTAGCTTGGACAAGTACTTCCACATTGGGGGTGCCTAGTATGTGGAAGTGTCCAAGGGACACTCTAGAGTGGCTTTTATTTAATGACTTAAAGTGACTTTGAGAGATTAAGTCACGATTGTTGATCTCATAGGGGCAAGATCTAATATTGACCGTTGAAGATCTAGGGTTAGGGTTTTAGTCATTAGTAGATTATAAAAGCATATCTAAGAAGAGTGAGAGGCACACAATGAGTGCATAGATTATAAAAGCATATCTAAGAAGAGTGAGAGGCACACAATGAGTGCATAGGAGCAAGAGGGAGTCTTGCTCATGTACTTGTGTCTGAGTGGACAAGGTTGAGGAAGTGTGCAAAGGGGCAGTGAGGGAGATAACAACCAGGTGAGCTAAGCTATCAACTGCAACATTGTAATCCTCTAATGGGCCATTATTCTAGGATGGGAGCCCAGGATTTTTAGCAATAAAATCAAACTCGAAACTGGTTTTTCCATGGGTGTTTACCCAAATCTCGTGTGCAAATGTGTTTGGTTTTTGTTTTATGCTTATGCTTATATTTTCGTTGAAAACCTCATTGTATTAATAATTAATAAATTGAGTTTATTTGGATTGTTAGTCGTGTGTTGGGTTTAACAGGAAAATCAACATAGAATAGGGGATCTCATTACATCCAAATTTCAAGGAATGTTAAGCCATACAGTACACCATTGTATTGTTCTCAAAATTGTCCATATGCATTTGCTATACAAAAAAGTTTTGTATGGTGATACTCCGAAATTATTTCAAGCAAAGTTGTCCATCAACAATGCAAACCTTGGAGAATCAATATTAAATCCACCCCAAAAACGTGCTCGTGTAAGGAAAAAAATTCTCAATGTTCCACCAAGTTTCCAGGTCAAGGGAGCATGAGAATTGGGGTACATTTACAAGGAATGTGTGGAGACACCCCAAAATTTTAGAAAATGTCAGGACCCTGACATAAAGGGGGCCACCTAACATAGTGTACCTTGTTCAAAATCCTCAAAAAAAAAATTAAATGTGAAAAACATTGACAAGTTTCAAACCTGAATAATGAAAACATCAAATAAATATTCACATGCACTCTAAGATTTTAATTTTTAGTAATTTTTAAAAATGACCTTTTTCCAAGGCCAAAAATAATGAAGATCACCTTGACGTCCGCCTTTTTAGGGAGAATGCCAAGGTATCCCACACAAAATGAAAACACCCCCTTTTTTTGGGAAACATCCCCCAAGTTTCCCCAAAAAGGGGATGTGGGAAAACGTCCCCCACTAAGTTTCCCCATCCGGGAAACGTGGGAGAGCACAGGGGACGTGGGAAAACGTCCCCCACTAAGTTTCCCCATCCGGGAAACGTGGGAGAGCACATCTCCTGTAACGCTGGATTTTACTGTGGTTACCAGGGTATGAGAAATTCTCATCCTTGGTTTCAAGCTTGAATGTTTCTACAAATACCCCCACTGTTAACAATGCCAGAGTACTACTATTCTTCCAACTACATATTGAGGACCTTCTATATTCAAATAAAGCAACCTTTAAAAAACTGTCTCCATGTTTGTGTTGTTCCTGCAATCAGTTTTACTATTTTTCCAACTACATATTTAGGACCTTTTCTATATTCAAGTAAAGCAACCTTAAAAAAAATTGTGTTCCTGCAATATCTGTTTTCAAAATCTCGAGGCAGGAAATGAATCTCAAAACATCAAAATATACCCTATATTGTAGGAGCAAGCATATTGTATAAATATCTCTCCACTGAATGAATAAAGTCAATCTAGTTGCTATTTCTCATATGGTATCAGAGCAGGTATCCTTGAAAATGGAAGACTAAGTTGTTTTCAAGGGGCAACTCTAATATTCTCTGTTGTCTCAAGCTATGAGGCTAGTTTAAGGTACTCTTTTGTAGCTTAGCAAATGTTAAGTTAGTCTTTGGTGGCCGTGGGTATTAATTCTGCTACACATCTGCAATCTTGTGCAGACCTTCACCAGTACTTTGTAGATCCAAGTAGCAATCAAAAGACCATAGCCATCAATCAGCTTGTTTTCCAGTTCTTCATCTCAAATCAGCCAGCCAGATCAGCCTCCAAAAACTTCACATTCTACAAGCAAATCGATCTCCAACAGAGGTCTTCATTCAACCAAAATTGAGAATTTCCTTCCGAATGGGTCACCTGTCTTCATTCAACCAAATCTGAGAATTTCCTTCCGAATGGGTCACCTGATTCTGCTAATCGATTCGGCAAGGCAACTCATGCAAACCGGTTTATGCCACAGACCACAATTCATGAGATCTGTTGTGTGTGATTAGTGGGTTAATTTTTGGGGGGAGTGGCCCAGCGCCACTGTTGTGCTCTCTTTTGGTCACAAATCTGTTAAGGCTGATCAGTATAGAGATGGGCTGCCCGAGAGAATCATTGAAAAACAATAGGATATCATCAAGATCACTGCACAGCTTGTCGCCAAGGGTGGTTCTGATGCCACCCAAGGGCTTGGTTGAGAAGCTGAGGAAGGATACAAACGGCCTGACAACCGTGCTGGAATGATGCTTGCATCAGCTCAAGTGGGAGCAGTCACAAGAACTGGGGAGACAGATTGCAGAGGATGAGATCGTACAGGAGAGGGTGCAAATGGGCATGATTGATTGGCATAATTTAGTTTGCGGACGATGAGAATGAGGAATTGCCACAGCTGATGGCAGAGCACAGCACTAAACCAAACATTGACAGAAGCATGAGAAGACATGCTACTGAACAATCCATTTCTCTCAAAAGTAGCAGTCTCTAAAACTGTGAGGAAATACAGAAGACATTGTGCAGGTTCAGCAATATAGCTTGAAGACTAACCAGAGAATATAAATCTAAATTTTTAGCATTAGGTTTTATAGTCTTCATGCAAATTACATCAATGTATTAATTTGTTTTAATGTTTTTAGTAGTTTCATATAGTTTGTAGAGATTATATTTTAAAAAAGGAAGGCTGGAGGAAACAGAGGAAGGAGGCCAATCACAGTCTCAAGTTCACCGCTATCTCAGAGATTAGCAGTTTGTTGTAGTGGCAAAACAAAGCACCCAAAAGACCAAAGCCATGGGATGGTGTTCAGTGCAGTGTTCACCATACCGCTGTTCATGATCTAGTGGCAGTGATCAAGTGCAGAGGCTACATGCGGTGGTCAGTGAAGTGGACAGCACTCACTGTAGAAAGTGCGGACCCAGTCCTAATATTTTGATATGTATCTACTGTAAAAAGTGCGGACCCAGTCCTAATATTTTGATATGTATCTACTAGTGGAGGCCTATCCACCCAGAGGAGCAAAATTGAAGACAAGTGGAGGCCCATGCCACATTTTAAGTGAGTAGAGTGTATATCCCTATTCACATGTTGTATGTCCAGAAGTTAAATTTACTAGTGTTTGGGTGCTTTGGAATACAGTCACACACAACAGAGCAGCTTTTACATAGCCCATTTTTTTCAATATTGGTGTAATTATTATCTGTCCATAACTAACCAAGTAAAAGCTATTATGTTTTCACAGCACATGTCACAAGCATGGACCTTACAGCACCATGAATTTCTTCAATCAAACACCATCTAATAACAAATTGCTTATATACAATCATATAACATCTCTACATATCACATTTAACATGTACCTACCAGCTGACCTAAGGCCTTTCTTAATAATACCATTTGAATATTACACTGCCATGTTTTGCATCAACCCTTACAAACATTAGGGCGCAGATATTGTCCTCGCAAAATTAGAAGTAAAACTTTACTTCAGAGTGCCTTAAATTAAACAAGTTCCAGTCATGCAAAAGTTGCAGCTATGACTGCAAATGGTTTATATAAACCTACTTGATAAGGCCTTAGTGGACAAAACTGATGAGCTTCTAGAAACAACCAAACAACAGCTCAAAGAGTACAAAAGATAATGTACAGTTCATGTGCCTTTGTTGCCTAAAAATATGAAGTTTCTCAACTTAACACCAAAAGCACTGTCAAGAATACCCGGCTCCAAAAGCCTATTCAATCGCCACCAACTTGTCTTCTCCATGAATCTTCAACAATAAGTTCATCAACTCCCCAATCTTCATAACTGAACAGTTTCCAAGAAATTGTTAGCAAACATGTGGCAAATTGACATAACTAATCCATATCAAACATATTAGCATGTATTGTTCAAGTATCATCTTACTGCCTCTCTGCAAGACTTGTATTACATTGCTATATGCTGAAAAGTAAAGGTCAATTATAACTAGTATACCTAACTCAACAGTTTCAAAGAAATTGTTAGCAAATGTACATAACTAATCCATATCAAACGTATTAGCAAAAGAATCCATCCATATATTGTTCAAGTACCATCTTACTGCTTCTCTGCATGACCAATATTACATGGTTATATTCTGAAAAGTAAAGTCAATTATAACTACCATAACCTCAAAGCAGGAGAATGGGAATGCTAAAGTGAATAAGAATATGGACATGTAGGAGGCAAGAAGGAGCTTATGCTATCTCTACTGCAGAGTCGTGGCTTGGTGATTGAAGGCCATGAACACTTCCATTTGATGAGTGGATGTCACGGCTTTTTTCATAAACAATGGAGCATGAAGCCTGCAAACCTTTTAAGAGTTTAAGAGGAAAGGCTTGTAGGCCAGATCCAGTAACATATTCTTCTCTGATTGTTAGTTTAGGCAGGCAGAGTTGATGGAGCATACAGGCTATTTCAAAGGATGTACAAGCATGAAAAACTCGGCGAATCTCAGGGATATTTTCTTGAAAGGGAATATTTGATCTCATTTTGAGAAATCTTTTTGAGGACAACCGATCATTATGGTTCTTGCTGAAGTAATCAGGGAAAAACCACAAATGTGTTAGGAAGTACAGAATATTGCATGATTACATCTCATCACATCACACCTATAATGGAACACTATAGCTGTATGATTTATCTTACTGGTTAGGCTGGAAACTAGGATGAAGAAAAAGAATTATAAAAAAATGCCAATAAAAAACTAAAACTACAAGATGGATTTGTTTACTTGGTGACTGCAGAATACATAACAATATTGAGCTAGCAGAACAAGTATCAGAACACATTTTTGAGTTGGACTTCTTAAAAGTTACACGTTATGCACTTCTCTTAAGCAGTTATGTTGTAGTTGGGACTCGTTCGCACCTATTTCGAATTATCCTAACCCGTCCATTCCTTCTGGAATTGGGCTTGGCTCTGCTTGGCTACTCGGCTGGGATACTCTTATCGACTGGGCTGGATACAGGCAGAGATACCGATAGGAACTCTCTACACTCTAAACTCTCTTCTCCCCACCATGGTTTGTCAGGTTGGGACATATTACCAAAACCTCCTAATTTCACATTTAGTCACAACATCAGATTACCCTTTCCAGATGACCGATAGAGGTTGGACATATTCCTGTTACCAGAAGGAGGATATAATAAGGGATTCGCTGCTCTAGACTTTGCTATAGTTGAATTCACTCCTAGGCCTTAAAAGAGAGCATTTTCTCGCATGTTTAGTGACCGACCTATTCGAGCTTTCATGAAAAGGATACCAAATGCAATTGGATTGAGGTCAATAAGAAGGTGCATGCATTTGTTGCAGGAGACATGCCATATCCACATACACAAGATATCTATACTGAATTGGATAAATTGTCTTTGGAGATGAAAGCAACATGGTATGTTCTAATACAAGTTTTGCACTAAGGTAATTGGAAGAAGTCACTACTCTCATGTAGCACTCATGACATCATATGCTTGTTAAGAAATAAATATAATGTAAAGAATTATGTAGACTGTTTTGTATTATCCAACTTTTATGTCTCGGATAACCCAGATGATTGCATTAACTTTAATAAGTCTCAGCAGAGGAGATGGATGTTCATGTTGTTTCTGTCCATGCATCAGCTTCAGGAAAGACACATATTGTACATGACTATAAAAGATCTCAAAAGATTGAACGAATCACTCAAGGTCTTGGCCTATCAGGGTTGCCACCAGAATATTGGACTAAGGCATAATGTGTATGATTACATGTTTAAGCCACTGATTGTCAGAGCCCCTGTTGATTTTCTTGTTGGCTGGTACGAAGAGTATATTACTGAATTCAAAGAGGTATCAAGTAATGGAGCCCACTTTTTCCTTCCCTGAGGTTTGGCTTTAAGAGTCTTTCCTGGATTCAATAGAGTCAACCTTGCAACAATAGAATCAAAATCCTACTGCTATGTTTTATCTACTGTTCATTTTCATTAGCATTTGAAAGTGTGATAGTCCAATTTCATGGCAACAGGATTGAGTTAAGCTTTCTTGTCAATGGAATAACTACAAAGTGATAGTCTTTATTGTGATGGTAGAAAGAGAGGTTTATTAAATTATTTCCTAATGCCCAAATTTACAGTAAAATGATAATTTTGAATGGTGAAAGGGGATGCATAAAGAAAGCCTTAAAATTACATTATGGAATGCAAGGTGAGCAATTCTTACAAAGCTGAAAACATACCACCCAGTTATCAATAGATTTTTCAAAGAGATGATATGGATTGAGCTCAAAGGCTTTACAGTGAAATGAAGGCAAAAACCAGATTGCCAACTACCTCTAGTTGATCAGCGATCTCCAATCTACTGTGTAAAAAGATTGGATGTAAGAATCATGCAAGTTTTTAAGGGCAGCACTGAAGAAAGAAATTGCAACAATTGAAGCTGTTTGCACAGTAGTAATCGATGGCCTGTGCAAAGAAGGCTGTTTAGAATCTAGATGAAGATTTAGAACCATGCAAGGAAATGAAACTAAAAGATGCTATTCCTCATGAGGTCACATATAATTCAATAATCAGTGTAGCTTGCAATGAAGACTGCCTGGTAGAAGCTTTCAGGTTATTTGATGCTATGAAAAGAATGTGACATTCCTTCTCTTACCAGTTACTCTACACTCATACATGGTCTCTCTAAAGAACACATCTGTGTTGAGGGCAATGCTGAACAGGCTTCTGAACTATTTAACAAGGGGCAATCATGGAGGAGTTTTCAGAGTGGTATTAGTGACTGTGGCTGAACCATGATCTCCCAAGGGTCGGAGGTTGACAAGAAGGAATCGCTGCAAAAATGATGAAATTAAGACTCTGTCAGGAGGGAAAGAATGCATGTAGAATGGTCCCAAACATGGGCAATGGAAGTAAGCCCATAAGAAAGATCAGGACTACCACAATCAAGTCTAAAAGCCAAGTAATCTGAGCATGTCTTACAATTATTTGAATCTGATTGTTATAGTGAATCTACTTTAAATTATTATTGAAATCTAAGAAAATGACTCATATTGTCATAAGTCCGTGACACAGGTGGGATGATGGATCTGTCCAGAGGACTGGCCAGACAACTCTGAAGGCCTGAACTCTTCTTGATATCATCACAATGTAGGACGGGAGGGATTTCTTGAGGGGCTGACTTTGCAAAGAAGGGAATTGCCCAAGTGTTGTGGATGATTGTGAAATTGGAACATGATTGATATTACTGGAAAAGGAGTACACCGAGGACAATGTTATTCTAAGGGGGGGGGGGGAATGCAATACCCCAGATGGAACCCTGAATTATTCTAAGGGGGGGGGGGGAATGCAATACCCCAGATGGAACCCTGAACATGATGCATGTATTTATGCTTCAAGTGTACAAGAAGAAACCAAGGCCCATTCAAAAGATAGCCAGATACCAAACATGCAAGATGGCAAGGCTAGTGAAGCCAAAATGGTAAGAGTGGTAAGTAAGTTGCCATTTGGATTATATTGGAGACTAACATAAAATAATAATAATAATTTAACAAGGTGCACTTGGGTTTATAACTTCCTCAAAGCACCATGGGAGCAATGAACCAATGAGTGGGTAAGTAGAGTGAGTTCAAAAAAAATATTTTAATGGGCTGCCATGTGTTCTGGGACACAGTAGAACGAGAGGACCGAAGGCCTGGTGCACTGTGCAAACAGATTTTTGCAATGGATCATTTCTTCAAGGACTTGTTCATCTGCTTCAACAAGAATCTCACTTCTGGTTCAATAAATGAGAGTATCACCTATCATAGATAATGTTGAACTCGAAAGAGTATTAGAAGCTCCTTATGGTCAAGCAAAGGGATATATTGTGACAAGGGGAAAGTGTTCAAGCTGGAAGTGAAACTCTGCCTGTAGCATAAGTAATGCTGCAGTTAATGAGTTTCAAAGCCCTACAACACCAAAACTGAAGTGGCTGCAATAACTGATGGGGTAAATGCTACACTTGCTCTCAGGAAAGCAGACATAGGAAAGGCAAGCCACGCAGTTGCTTATACACTCAACAAGGATTGAACCCTGGAGTGTGTCATCCTGAATTCTTTTTTAAATTCAAATGCCACAATCATTTAAATACCTGCTGCAGTCTTGTCCTGCTTCATGGAGGATAGGAGAATCTTGTTGAATCAGTCTCAGCGCTTGGTAGCAATCTATATTATACATGATCTATACGTGGGGAGCAGTCATCTGTGAACCCATTCATTTCTTTCCTCATTAATGTTGCCTCTGATGACAGTGCTGACATTGTTGAGAGAGCATTTCTGCTTCAGTTGCTGCTTGGTTCAACATATGGCAGCAACGGGAAAGGGAGATTGTAGGCCAGACTGCAGCCAAAATACACTCATGGCCACGGATGGGATGATCAGTATTTTTCTGGTAACATTTACAGCCCCTATTTATCACCCTTCAGAGGTAAAACCAGCATTGGATGGCGGATTTCCAGAGGAGTTTCAAGCAGGGTACACTAAATAACCATTAAGAGATATAACAGAGGTCTGTCCCAGCAAAAGGAGGTCCACTCTGAGCATTACTTGACAATAGAAAAAGTCAGTTTTGAATAAATATGGAAGGACTTGGCAAATGAATAATGTACCCAAATGTTCAACCTCCAAGTGCTGCATGCTAGACTCCATATGCCCAATGAAGAGACACTGATCTTCGGACCTCCAATTATTTTTCTTTAACACTAATGCTACCCAAACTCATTTTGCCTGGACTTCATTCTCCACCTTAAGCTTCCTTGCCCCCAAATCCTAGCAATCTTAATCCAAGGAAACCCCCTTGAGCTGGAGAGCTGGCCTGAAGTGAAAGAGGGTTGGTGAGGTGACAGTGGCCTTCTCTCTCAATTACGCAGGATTGCACTTGAGCTTTTGGACTTTAGCTCAACAAGTGTGAATTTGTACGATAACATGTTCATCTCCGAAAGGCTTCCAATTCTTATGTCTTAGGTGTTCCTTAAGTATTTTCCCAAGTTTCTTGGGAGGGCTTGTGCTACCCATGGAAATGTAGAGTTCATGCAAACTCTTGGGAAGAGGGGATTCAATCATCCAGCTCTGGGGGGGGAGTCATTTCATGCATGCACTGAGGTTGGGTATGCTAGAGAGCCAAGAGATGGCCTGGTAGGAGAACCCTGAGACACTGCAACTGAAGCCAAGTCTGTGTGAGAGCTGAGGGATGTTGGGTCGGCTGTTGTTATGGTTGGTCCTGTTCATAATTCTCCCAGACTAATTCTATACTTCTCTGAAGTTAGGCATACCTTCATGCCTAGTCTAAATTATGAGAAGATGGCTGCCATGAAAATGTGTAAACCATAACTAAGGGTTATGGGTAATGGCTAAGAGACAAGGAAAACTTAGTTACAGCTGAAAATACCTGGTTCCCAGCAGTGGAAATTTCTTGGCCAGTCCACAATGGAGCATAGGAGGAAAGGGGGATAGCCCAAGGGGCCGTGGCAGAGAAGGGGATAGCCGAATGGGACTGTAAGTTGAGTGGGATTGCTGTGACTGGAAAAGACTACAATGTTAATTACTTGTCTGTGATATCTGGAAATTGGGCTGAGTGAGAAAGACCGGAGCCATGGTCAGTTAATTTGTCCTTGTTGTTTCATTGCTGTTGAATTTACATGGGTGCCTATGGCTGGGAGGAAAACCACTCCTATAGAGCTATTTTACCAAGTGCATCCACTACACAGATAAGTAATTTGGTTGTTACTGTTTATATGCTGATAATTGATGTTTGTGGATCTGCTGTGTTTGAAGTATATGTGCTTTTGTGCTTAATTGGGAAAAACAAATCTAGAGTTTGGCATCGATTCAGGATCATGATCTGGTATGTCTGGAAGATGTTTATATGCAAGTTTTAGGGAAGCTACAGCCGCCAATGTGGGATGCAGAGGGCTTATTTCTGCCTCTGCTATGAAAAGCAAGCTTCAGCTATGCCAACTGTATGTAGAACTGGCTTTGTGGGCACCAAGAAGATGCCAGAACTAGGGAGAAATTTAATACTCTTCATAGGAAATTATTTCCTGAGTATGTTGTCCCTGTTTCTCCTGTATCAGGATTCAGCAGTCAATGTAATCAGGAGATCATACAAATTACTAGAATGGTTGACTGTATACATGGGTGACAAATGAATTTGGTATAAGCAATGCTATTTCCACTACTGATTTCTATCTGCTTGTAAATTCTATATTATATTGTTGGTCTGCATTTTTAATTCGGCCTCACAAATGCTGAATTGAAGGAAATAAATCTTGATGATGGTGTTGGGTGCCCAAGGAGAGAATTCGGAGGCATTACAATCCCATGTAACTAAAGCAATGTACAATTATCTCACCTTCCATCATGCAAATAGCGCCGAATCGTAAAAGGAATCTTCCGCTCTCTG
>CBVK0100383641.1:0-24433 GCA_900067695.1 Picea abies | reverse complement strand
TGTATGTGTGTGATTGTTCATTTCTTATTGCTCATTATTGGATGATAATTCTACATTGATATAAAACTTGGATTATTGGAGAAAAAAGATTATAATTACGCTATTACTGATTCACCCCCCCTCTTAGTAATCCAACAAGTTGTTCATAAAGAACCCCTTATGTTCTTAACATGTGCTTGTCAGAAGTGTTGGGCAATATTCTATATCATGATCTACTACATGCCAGTACATGCATGTCGTTGGTGGCAGTGGAAAATCCCTTGCATAATTTCCAGGTTGCTGATAATTATGATAGGTTACTGGTGCTATGCCTCTTTCAAATCCTCTTCCTCCACAACTTCCTCCTTTGTTGCATTGATTGTCTACGCACAATGTATTATACTGTGGTACCCGATTAAATTGCTGTGCATTATTATACTACGGTGGCGTTGTAAACTGATGCACGTTATTATACTTCTGCATAGGTGGGCCTATCATATGTTCAACATGCATCCTACAAACATCTGAGGTCCCCTCCTTCATCATTTCCAAAGTTTGACAATCCTTATCTTCATGTCCTATCGACTTGCATAAATTGTAGAATGTACTCTTAGGCATTGTTTGGTACTTTTGAATCATGGGACAATGATAGGGATCATGTCCATGTGTTTGACATATTTCAAACCATGGTCCTCTTGTGGGTAAGGGATTTGGAATTCCTTCTCCCAAGTACTGGGCAAATGTTGGGCACTCATTTTTATGATGTCCTTCTATTCTGCATAAGGTACACCAAACAAATTCCCTCTTTTCCTTGTCTTTGTTCTGATTCAACTGAAATGTCAGATTCTTTAGATCCGCTGTCAACTCTTCTACAGTTGGATCTGTATGTTTATATTGATTCTCTTCCAATTGTAAGGCTACTTGCAGAGCCTCAACCTGAGTCTAGAACTTATGTTGCCTCAATGGATTTTTAAGGTGTGGAAATAATGAATTAACAAATAGGTGTCTATGCTGCATATCTGTGATGGGGTATTTCAACTTACCTTTCAATTGCTTGAACTTATGGTTGGCCTCCCACACTGATTCTCCTAGATTTTGTTTGATTTCTATCATCTCATTCATATACTGATATTCTAAACTTTGTCCTTGGAATTCATTGATTAGCGCCTTCTTCACATCTGTGACGATTGTAGGTGCTCCTTGTGGACTATTTACTATGAGGCCCATATACTAGAATAGTACACAATCTCTCAATGTGATTGCAAGTTGTGCCACTTTGTATCTTCATTCATGATTTGTTTAGCGACACAAATTTTTCATAAGTAAAAAAATGCTTCTTTGGGTCCTTCGACCCTTCTCCATGAAACTATGGTAACCGAATAGTTGGATATTCTTCCGCCATTGTAAAATTTTTTGTACTACCTCCTCCATGCAATGTATATAACTGACTACTGCTAGATAAATTTGTACTTCCACTTGAATTTCCACTGGTCCCTCGACATACTAATATCGTTCTATTACTAATTGCTGGTTGTGTAAACGGTTCTTTCTTATATGATGTCTTAGTCACACATGGGGTTGTGGGTCCACAATAATTTTGATCTAGAATGGAGAGCTTTCTTCTGCGTTGGACCCTTGACCTATGTTTTTTCTATCATATGTGGCATGCAAAATTTCCTCAATCTTCCCCGTAGCACGAAGATCCTCTACCTCCTCCATATCATTGTCCAAGCCCTCTCGCTCGGCTATTGCCCTCTTTTTACTATTGATCTTATACTAGTAGGGTCTTCCACTGCGCATCGTTCTCGCTTTATCCACTATTTCCTTGATCTGTTCTTCATCCATCATAATGGGGTCCATTGTTTCATTCTTCTTACCTTTGTCCATATCCCTCTCCATATCTCATATCGTCCTTAGTGCTTCCCCCAGTCTCCCCATGCACGCAGAGTTATTTAGTTTTCTGATTCCATTGTCATCACACCTTTATCATGCAACAAAATCTTGATCTATGTATAAAGTGATCTAATATAACTTTCTCTTGGACCCTTCAAAAACTCTTGCTCTGCAACATTGTATGATTTTGCAGTATCGACCACAAACTTAGTAATAAATCCTACAACAATACTGTCTAGAGAGAAATCGACTATGCACGTGAGTTTATTATTGACTCTTTCTAGATGCACAATATTCGTAGTAGTCCATTCTATTGGTATTATCTGATTAGTTAGGTAATTGTCCTTCAATCTCAATATCCACTCCTGCAACAACTTCGGAAAATAATCGAAAAATGTCTCATGAAGATCAATGAATACATACCTTTCCAAATACTAGCACGGTGTATACTAGGAGCTTCTATTGTCTTTCTGTGCAAACTCGAGCTCTTTTGTTCCTATCCATTGTTCAATCTTCTGCTTAGTTGGATTCCATGGCATGAACATCCCCTTCAAATACTGCATTCTCTTCACTATCCTTCTCAACAAGTCTCTTCTAAACTATTCTTCTGGGTCAGTTGGCAACATAACCATTTGTTGGATATGTTTGGACTGACCCGAGTTCTACTTTAGGTTTCCAACAAAACCCTACAAACCATCGACCCTTCTAGAGACCATAAGGAAACACTGCGCACAAAGTACACAATGAAGTCTCACCCGAGATTAATTATGGGCGACTGCAGGACCTAGATGTCTGCAATCATGGGATGTTGTTTTTGTGGATATCAGACATTCTTTCTACCTCAATTATATCAGATTGATCATTCTAACATAACATTATATCCATATCTACCATTTTGTCATCGAATACATTCATTAAAGTTCATTCTGCAGTAAATATTCTGATTGTTCTAGTGCGTGCTGCAATTTACTTTTACTAGATTCATTCATTCATCATCACAAAAAGTAACAATAAATAAAGCAAACATTCCACACATAGACATAATTTTTACCATGGTTCACCCCCTGGGCTACGTCCAAAAATATCCAGAATTATTCACTCTTTTATTAATCTTCATCAGGGTGTTGCGTTGCGCGCATTGCATATGATATGTATATATGAGGTTGACCAAGTCGCACTAAGATCCACAACTTATGGCTTGACCCTTAGTTACAATGCATCTCTCTGCCTCCAAAAATGACTCTAAGATCATCTCAACACTAGCTCCTAAACTAGATTGCTCCAACATTAACTACTACTCGATCTCCTGAGATCTTGCAATATATATATTTATACTACAAAATTGGGTTAAAACCCATTATAACAATGACCAAAACCCTAACCCACTAACCCTAAGTGGATTAAGTTTTTCCACATTATAACTTCCTGCACGTGGTTGGTCCACAATTGAATCATTTTCCTCATCGACCCGCATCCTTCTTGCTTCCTTTGACTTTCTTGCTTTCTTGACGCCGTTTTTCCTTGTTTTCCGACGTGCTCCTTTTTTGGTCCATTCTCTAACTACCTTCACAAATTACTGCGCTTTTCCCCAAAATGGCTTGTGCCAACATGCACACACGATGTACAGGCATGGAACCACACCTTCGTGAAGATATAACTATACAAAAGTCTTCGCACATAAGCAGTAGTCCATTGCAAATTGCAATATTAAATAATTTATAAATAATTAATTATTTAATATTAAATAATTAATAAATAATATTTAATAATGCACATACCGGTACGTAACCATAGTTGCACGGGAATTCATATATGCGTGTAAAATTCTCCGCACATAAGGAGCAATGCATTACCCATTGCAATATTAAATTATTAATAAATAATTAACTATTTAATGTTAAATAATTAATACATAATTAATAGCTAGTTAATAAATAATACTAAATAAAGCACATAGTATATATAGACACAAAACAATAGTTGTGCGGGGATACAATGTACGAGTACAAAGACACATTGTGTAGGGATACAATGTACAGGTACAAATCCACGCTGCACAAATGGAGAAGTCTCTGCACATAGGTAGTGCAAAGTCTCCGCGCATAAGTAACAACGCATTGCACTTTGGAATATTAAATAATTAATAATTACTATTAAATAATTAATAACTAATTAATTATTTAGTAAATTGCACATTGCATATCGTGTGTCACACATTAATAAATAATACCATACCTATGCGATGGGATACCTATGCGGAGGTGCTCACAAGTCATCCGAGAAAAAACCTTTGCACATAAAATGCACACGTACGGAACCTGTGTAGAGGTGCGAACAAATGTTCAAAGCAAAAGTCTCTGCACATATGATGTACTACTAGGTTTTACTCTACACTGAACAATTTGCTTATTATTACAAAGTTTTATGCTAAATGTTTTTATTTTATTCTAATAATTGTCATCTTTGCATATACAACAATGTTTTATTTATTTATTATATGAATTATCTTTTGAAAAAAACTATTGATTATCTATGCATCTAGCTATACTAAGTTTCATTGTTCAGTATATATTTTCTAGTTGGTAGGGGTTGTGTTTCCATACAACCTTTGTTTATAATTTCCGGTGCGATTCATTTTGTTGATTTCATTGTCCTATCAAATTCAAATTACCAGGTACATTTATTTATCACAATTTTTTGTGTATGCTAAGGATGTGACAACTTTGTCAATCGATTTTATTAGATGTGGCCATTCATAAATATGATGCTTTAGTTCATTCATAGATCTCTCTTGTGTGAATAGGTAGCAATTATTTTTAACAAATTACTATGCTAAATGTTTTTGCATCAACAATACTAGATGTTTTTACTTGTTTTTTTTTGTTTATTCTCATCATTCTCCTCTTACATAAACAATAATTCTATTGTTATTTATTTTATGTATCAGTTAATTATTGTATTTTGAAAAAAACTATTCATTGCTTGTGAATTTAAATAGATTAAGTTTCATTCTTCTAACACATACAATTGTTGATTGTCATAGACTTGCAACATAGTACATATACAATATATATGGGTCAAGAGAAGTTGTTACATTGTGAGTCTCCAATTATGCATTGCAAATGCGTTAAGGTTTCCAATGAAAGAAATAGAGGTACCCTGACTGTACAACGACACCTATTTTGTTAAGCACATCTAGTTTGACAAGGAACCCTTTCTAGGCAAGGGAAACTAGCCATGCAATGGAGTATAGTAAAATAAAGACCATATCCATAAAGGTAATCTATTTTTTAATGCATCAAATCTTAGGGAGATCAAACTATGCATGTATAGTGAAGAGGAACCTTTGTAAACAAGAAGATCTAGTCAGTCTAGAACATTGTTAAATTTATCTAGACATAGTGAGGTTGAAGAGTAGTAATGGAGACATGCGAAGGATGGACACAAAGCAAAAGGAAGTAGCTAGGCATCTATGTACAAGGTATAAGGTTATAATGCAATGGCTAAATAAATTAGGTATTTGACATTAACTGTACATTATAAAATCGTTGAGTACCAATGCAATGCATATAAATGTCTGAAGCACTTGCAATAGTCCAAATTATCTGTATCTTCTCTGGTAAAAATGTGTATATGCATACCGAGGCACTATTGGATTCCGTGCAACCATATGTCCAGCCATATCGCGTTCCGCAGATGTGTATCCCTGGAAACATGACACTTATTCTATTTTATGGGAACTGTGTGGAGAAATCAGAAAATTCATTACATTTTGATCCCGCACTTGCACATCACTGCACTCCTAATAGTTCACATACTTCCAAAATGAAATATATTTGCGACCCACTAAACCCAATGGAAGTTGCATTTTAATTGATTACCTATATATGTACATTTACCATTCATTGCAATGTCGACCAAGAGAAGCTACATTATAATTGTTGGTTGTTTATAGTTGCGCCAAAGCTGTGCACAATTTGTGCCATATATAGATTTTAGTTTAAATGTCTGCAATTTACCAAGTTTCCTATTTGTTATTTCAATTCTATATGAGTATGGACATATGTGTTGTACGATAAGGGATGTCATATTATGATTAGGGTTTGATTTTCTATTTGTTGGAAAGGTGTGGAGGTCAGAAAATGCATTGGAAAGAAAACATAATTTGCATTCATTTCATATGCATTTTTTCTTTTGCTTTAATATTGCAATGTGCAATGCGTTGTTGCTTATGTGCATTAGACTTTTGCATGGGTATATCCTTGCACAACTATTATTGCAATTGATTAAATAATTAATTATTTAATATTATTTATTGATTAGTTATGAATGATTTATTAAGAACAAATTATTAAATATTTAATTAATTATTAATTAATTATCTAATATTGCAATGCACTACTGTAGTATGGTTATGTACCCGTACATCGTATGTGCAGAGACTTTGCTTTGACAATTTGTCTGCACCTCCACACAGGTATATCACCACATAGTTATGGTATTATTTATTAATGTGCAATGTGCAATTTATTTAATAATTAATTATTTAATGTTATTAATTAATTATTTATTAATTACTTAATATTAGAATATTGATTATTCATTAATTACTCAATATTAAATAATTAATTATTTAATAAATTAATTAATTATTTAGTAAATTATTAAATAAATAAATTATTTAAATAATCAAATCTTAGGGTTACCAAACTATGCATGTATAGTGAAGAGGAACCTTTGTAAACAAGGAGACCTAGTCAATTTAGAACATTGTTAAATTTATATATACATAGTCAAGCTGAAGGGTACTAATGGAGTCATGGGAATGATGGTGACAAAGAAAAATGGTAGCTAGGTATTTATGTACAACGTATAAGGTTATAGTGCAATGGTTAAATAAATTAGGTATTTGACATTAACTTTAGATTATAAAATCACCAAATACTAGTGCAATGTGTACAAATGTCTCAAGCACTTGCAATAGTCCAAATTGTCTGTAACTTCTCTCGTAATAATGTGCATATGCAGACCGGGGCACTGCTATAGTCCGTGAAACCATATGTTCAACCATCCCACATTACGCAGATGTGTATCCCCACAAACACAACATTTATTCTATTTTATAAGAATTGCGTCGAGAAATCAAACAAGTCATTGCACTTCGATCCCACACTTCTGCATCAACGCACTCCTAATAGTTCACATATTTACAAAATGAAATCTATTTGCAATCCACTAAACCCAATGGAACTTGCATTTTAATTGATGACCTGTATATGTACATTCAGTGTTCATTGCAATGCCGACCAGGAGAAGCTACATTATAATTGTTGGGTGTTTATAGTTGCGCCAAAGCTGTGCACAATTTGTGCCATATATAGATTTAGTTTAAATGTCTGCAATTTACCAAGTTTATTGTTTTCTATTTCAATTCCATATGAGTATGGACACATGTGCTACACAATAAGGCAAATATTTGGTTTAAGACAACAATATAATAACAAGTTTTTTTTTATATTGAAGTTTGATTGCATTTGATTTTGTATATAGGTCAATTATAACATTGTTCTTAGTATTTGTCTATTCACTCGGGCCAAGTTGCTTAAATCATTTGAAACTAAATGGTTCATTGCATGCCATGCTATTATCGATAGACAAGCATAAAAATGCCTAACTTTGTTTTTATGTAAAATCTTTATCACATGTTCTATTCTTTGTTGAACCAGACGAAACGATACAAATTATATTCAAACAAGCAGGCCAATATATAGATTCACACAAATACCTATAAGCAGAACAAATGTGATTGTGATTTCTTTCACAATCATATTGAGAAATCAATTTCTGACACTGATAACAGAGATGGATATTGCATCTTCAAACTTGTTCCAATTGCAATCTAGTTCTTGTCACAATATATCAATGTTGCAATCTAACATGACCAATAACATCTAAACAACTTGTCTCCAATTTCTGTCAAAATTTTGACATAATTGAATTGCTAAGAATGCAACAGAACAATACTGCAATACTAACAATGTAAACAAAATACATTCGAATCAATGCATACACTATTCCTGACATTCAATAAGTACACAAACAACATGTAAATATAAAGTATATGATATTAGGCACTAGCATTTTCTCCAATATAAAAAAATAATAACTATATCAAATTTATAGTATCTACACAAAGAAATTGAAAAGCAATAGTCAGAAGTTATTTCACATGCATAATGGCACTATACTTGTCCAATTTCTACCCCACATGAAACATGACATTGTTTTCATTCAATGTAAAATTTCCATATAACTAAAAATCATGTAGCATATAAATCGTTTCGGGTTTCTCTTGCAAATACATTTCATATTGCATTTCTGTTAGGCTAGGAAGTCGTTCCTGCAGTATAGGTTCCTTGGTGGTGCATTGCATATTATCGTTGTCAATTGTACGTACTACAACACTCAGACAGTGTTTATATACAAAAGGGCATCTCTGATTGCATCTTACATAGTCAAACATTGCATTTTTTATCAAAGCAGATGCGTCTGCAGGATATTTGCAAATTGCACAGACATGTTCAAATGGAATTGAATATGAATTTGCTGCTCTCATTGTACCCTCGACTTGTTCATACATTAGAGCGAGGAGACATTTTTTTTTGTTTGATAGTTTATACGTGACCTGTGGGACTATCTTGTGGCTGAGAAATCGTGACTCAGGGGCATCTAAGCCGTCAAAATCACCTGGGGATCGCACCCGACCCGAGCCACACCAACCCTTAACATGGATGTATTTTTGTCCCCATAGGTTTAGAACTGGTGACTTAACATCATAGAGTGCCTTAACAACACACTCCATCACTGACTGTCCTACACCTCGGGGACTAGAGAGAGAAGACATTTATTTGATAGGTACATCTCAATTTTTTTTTCTTCTACTCTAGAGATCATGGAACCTCTAGGTACTCCTCCCACAGAATCACATTATCATTCTTCAATAGAGTTTCTTTTGATAAAGAGTATGTTGCTACGTTTGATTCTCTGAAAATGTGCTTAAAATGAATATCATTGAACTATCTCAAGGTGATTTTCAATCGTTGTTTGAGTTGCAATAAATCCAAGTGAGATAATTGCACAATATCCATCATCCAATCAATACAAATTTTTGAATCCCCATAGACATAGATTGTTGTCACGTCCTTGAACTATCTCAAGGTGATTTTCAATCGTTGTTTGAGTTGCAATAAATCCAAGTGAGATAATTGCACAATATCCATCATCCAATCAATACAAATTTTTGAATCCCCATAGACATAGATTGTTGTCACGTCCTTAATAACAAGTCTTCATAAATCAAAGAGGGAAGAAAATTTAGCCATGTTGTTGGATCCCATACCCAATTTAGCTTTCCCGTGAAAATAATGAGCTTTTTTGATATGTAAAATGAAACCCAAACCACAAATACTATTTGGACCCTGACATGCCCCATCAAAGAAACCTCGAGGCTTTTTTTTGTTTATAGACTCATTCAAGATCAGTCTTGTGGGCCTTGGGGATGGAGTTTCCTTGCAGTGCTGGAGAAATACTGGTGTCTATTGAGAAAATTTGATAGTAGGATAGACCTTCTTCTCAAACAGGAATGCATTATGAGCCAACCATAACCCCCAGGAAACAACAATTGGGAGAATTTTCCATGATTTAAGCAATGCATCTGTAAACAAATATTTAAAACAATCTTGTAGGTTGTACTTTAACCACAGATTGTGTATCACCAATTGATTACCAACATCCATCCATACCTAGCGAGAAAAAGAGAATTCCATAAAAATATGAATATTAGTCTCCTCAAATTCCTTACATAAATAGAAAAACCTCGACCCTTGATGTCCATGCTTCTATTTATGATCCTAGGTAAGAATTTTTCCTTTAAGGACCAACCAGAATAAGGTCAAACCTTTCAGTGACCCTCTTATCTTCCATAATATTTTGAACCACCAGAGAATATTACCTTTGCCCAGATCCACCATTGCTCGATATCCTAATTTTGTAGAGTACTGTCCACTTGACAGTTGAGTGTACCAAGCCATTTCATCATCGTTGTCAATCATATGTATATGTTCCCTTTGAAGATCCGAAGTATATCAAGACCATGATTGACTCCGAATTACATCCAAACCCAGGTCCTTCGCTAAAGACCATCCTTGTGACCATATATATGTCACCTATGCATTTGCAACTCTATTCAAGGTATAGATCCCCTTCATCCTTAACATATTTATCAAATATTCTAGAATAAAAATACCTTCCCCACATCCAAAAATTACATCAATACCAATTCACACTTGTGTTCCTTTCCCTACCTTCCAAGAAAGAAATTTTCATATCATAATGAATGTAATGGATAGATCCCTCCATTGTGTTGAAGCATTTGGGGAAGCTTTATTCCTTTGCCAAATCCAATGCACCACAAAAGAAGGAGCAATATATTTGGAAATGAGTATGTTCCTCCAGAGACTATCTTGCGTTAAGAATACCCACAATGAATTTGCAGCCAAAGCATGACCAATCAACACCCCCTCCTTTTGTCCCCATTCACCCATAAATTTTGGCTTCAACAGGCTTCTCCAATTTCCCAGATGAGAACCTTTGTATTCTATATTGCATTTCGAAAGATAATTAAAGGAATCTTCATGATTCGACGCGGTCAACCTTTTGGAAAAAGGGTCAAAAGGTGCATGTATACTAGTATCGCCTCTAAAATGGTCTTGATGATAACAAATATTCCTCCTCTAGAAGTCCATCGATTACACCAGTGGTTGAATTTCTGCTCAAAATTTGAAATAAGACAAGACCAATCCTCTATTCCATGCTTGTTTTGCTTGAGATTAAAGCCAAGATATTTTATCCCTTCTGTAAGATCTTTGATTGTGAAATGAAACATGTTTGTGAAATGAAACATGGTTGTCTCCCTTTTCTTCTCCAAATAAAAAAGTATTAATAAGTGTATTATTGAATCCAACTTATACCATGTGATCATGAAAAAGATGTTTAGAGTCAAAACCCTTAGTCTCTTTTGCAAATTTCATGTTATATTGATCAAATTGTGTATCATATTCATCAATTTTAGCAGTTCCTCTTAGAAATATTTCATTGACCTTCCAAGTTAGTGGGATAAAATGCTTCTTCTTTTTCTCATATAATAAATGCAACCAAGACTTGTATTGTCTTTCCACTGCAACAACAAATAATCTATTTGGAACATAGTAAGGAAGATAAAGGGGTTTTTCATGAGAGAAATAAATCCTTATAGTATTGTATTTTTCCATTTCTTCTGCAATCCCCTTCTTATTTAGAAAAGTTAATGCTTCACGTGGCAGTTTGGATGTATTTTCTCCAAAGACCAGCTTCGTAAAGACAAACATGAATTCAATATATACTTCATAAAAGTAGTGAGCAACCTTTTGCCTCCAAAGAGCTCGATACCACATTGTGATAGGGTCAACATTACAATTTACCCTTTTCCCTATATTCAATCCCTTGAAGATATGATAGTAAGTAATAGCAAATATAAAGTAGGAGGCCATGTAGAACTTTTTAGTGTCTTTAAAATTTGACAGTTGTGAATAAACTTCAATAGAGATAATTTTGCCCCGATAAAAAATCGCTTGTTCATGGACTTTAAAATACAATATATAAAGAGTCAACCGTAGAATAGTTTCCATAGACTCTTGTCCTGTAATTATAGTAAAAATACATGCTATCTTTTAGTAGGGATTTTTCAATGAACCAACTTGAATTATGGATATATCCTCTGGCATTGCTGAAGGATCTTCTAAGTATTCTTGCAGAATCTCTAATATGTTTTTCTTCTCCTTAATGAAACTTCTAGCTTCCTCTTGTTTGAATGTAATAGTTGGCTCTGGTAATTTTAACATTTTCTTGAAAGTTGAAGGCACTAAAGAGATATGGGATCCGTTGTGTAGTAGAATTTACCTTTGATTTTGAATAAACTTGTCAACACACTAGGAGACTATGTCTTTGCAATTGAAAACTTCAGGATCACATCCATCTAAAGAAATACCTGATGTCGAAGTCTTATTTTCATTTCTTTCTAGTAGAGGGAATGTTTTGAAATACCAGTAATACCTTGACCAGTGAAAATTGTAGTCTTCTCGTGCAAATAGGTTCAGTGTGTCTCCAAAAAATTGTTTCTTTCTCATGGCATTCTAGTATGGCTGGCGAACTCTGCATATAATTTCTTAGAGTATCAAAATACAATCTTCTTCAGTAATACGACTTAAGTCCTTTTCGATGGAGAAATTAATATAATTAAATGATATTAAATTGATAAGTATGCAATCAATAGCGACCTTTTTCAGAATTCGATTAGCAGTTACTTTCCGTAGGAATAGCATTAAATATATCTCAAGAAATGTGACAAAGGTAATGGGTATATAATAGCGGGGTGGCAGGCATGGATGAAATGTGAGGATGAGTCCGCGAGTTTGGGAACTCGCGAACCCGTAGTGTAAGGGATATGAAGAAGATTGTATTTAAGGGTCATTATGAGGGTCACGAAAGTTTTGGTGTATTATTGTGAGACTAGGGTGATATTCCTATTATTATTATTTCTAAGTTCTATATTTGCAGAAGTTCGTGAAATTGATCTCTCGAAATAAAATAATTACATATACAATAACATCTCAGAGTTGGTTGATAGGTCACCATCTAATTTAGGACCTTCGACATCAATACATGGTTATCTTATTCCTTGTTAATAGTAGCCATCATCGAGAGACATAGCCATCATCCCACCAGAGAATCAATAATCATCCCACCATAAAGTACTAATTATCCCAACATTTTTTCCACATGCCCTCCCACCATCCCACCTACTCTCCACAACCATACACACACAAACACTCACACAAACGACTTAAATACTTGCCCCGAAACACACTCTTGGTGGACTTAAAAAGGAAAGTAAGTGAACCTATGATTCCGACAACCGTGAACCTGCCATAAAGGATATCAATAAAATGGTTAAGTCTCAGTGCAATTTGTATGCAACGGAGAAGAGAGGTATGTTTTTTATAATACAAAGTTCTTTGGAAAATAAAATACACCCAACGTGAATGAACCTGCCACGACACACAAATTTTCCAAGTAAAAAGATATAAAAAGAGAATAAGTATTAAGCTACATGTGTCCATTGGATGTAGCTTGGGTGGTTGGGAGGAATGATTGGTACCCTCCCCACCCAAGTTCAATTCCTTGTGAGTGACATGTTGTGCCCTCAAATGGGTCTATAATATGCTCTTGTTGTTGAGTCTCCAATATTCTAAAAACAGTCGACCTCCCTATGTTCTCTCGTGGATTTTTTTTTGGGGGGGTTTCCGCGGATGTAGCGAGCACCGATATCCAATGTCGTGAACCACATGATTTTTTTTTTATTAAGCTACGTGTAGATCAAAAAATGGCTCCAAATGTGGGAAAGGTAACCCCTGTGGGTAACTAAGAATCCAAAATCTGAAAACCAACTGACTTCTCCATTAGGCTATGGAGTCATATTCAAAATAAGTTCTTGCATTTTTTATTCTTTCAAGGGGTTATCTTCAAAGAATATTTCCATATAATGACTTCCTTATTGTGCAAAACTTGAAATGAAGAAGCAAACTATATACATACAAGATCTACTTACCCTACCTTACTTGATGGAAAG
Source organism: Picea abies (assembly GCA_900067695.1). NCBI lineage: Eukaryota > Viridiplantae > Streptophyta > Pinopsida > Pinales > Pinaceae > Picea > Picea abies. The sequence continues at coordinate 10,836 of CBVK0100383641.1, read as the reverse complement.
GGACACTTTCAAGTGTAGGTAGATTTCCAATGGATCCATTCAAGAATCCATCCAATTTTTGGAATGAACTCCAAAACCATGAAACATATTGGGGCTTGTACCAATGAGTCGGGGCACTCTCAATGTGTATTGGAGAAAAAATGAACTAGGTGTGCTAATAATCTGATTGCATTGTTTGACCAATAATGCTCTGGAACAATGATTCAATGAAATATATTCTTGGTTTTTCAATATCTTTGATTGGATGAGGAACTTCCAATGTAAGAATAATTTCATTATTTTCCTCATTACCGATCGCATCCAAAATTCTTGATTCATTGACAATGTTTTGAAATAATTCTTCTTTAATGGAATGGAAATCTTGCTCATCATTTTTTTTCTCAAGATTATTCTCTTCCACCAATTCCTCTTGTTTCCAATGCTCTTGAGGTTTTTCATCACATGTTACAAATTTTTCCACATGAATATATTGGGTGAGATCTTCTTGTTCATTTAGTAGAAGCTCCTCAATTTCATTTTCAAACTTGTTGCTTGAAATATATTCATATGGAGTATGTGAAGGAATGAAATCTTCCTTATCTTGTGTCCATATGGGAGAGGTGGGTGGGAAAAAATTTCTGCAAATAATTTTTTTAACACATCCCAACTGGTGATGGTCCCTAGCAGGAGTGAATGGTATCATTCAAGAACACCCCCTCACAGAGTTTGTAAAAACAATCTACATGTAATGTTGTTTTCAGTGATATTGAAAATTTCACATGCACATTGGAATCTAAACAAATGTTGCTATGCATCTCCTGAAGTATTTCCAAAGAATGTAGAAATTTTTTCCATAGGACTATTGGGCATCTGAAAATCTACATCTGGTAGATTTAATGGATTTCTATGAAATCGTTTCCTTATTTAAATAATTATTCCTTTTGCTGCATCTTTCGAAGCCATTGATGGGCTTGGTGAAGGAGAATGATGATATCACTGTTGGACACACCTACCACACTTAGAGGGGAGGGGGGGGTGAATGAGTGTGGTGCTCTTTTTCCCAAAACTTCCCTCTTTCATAAAACTCATTAGTTAACATTCAACATTTTACTCATTACTCATTGTTATCATTTATAACCAGTTAGATGTGAACACATATCATCAACATATATCAACAATATATCATCAACAAGTCATCATCACAAGGAACAAAAATAACACAAGATGTATGTACAATTTTCTTTTTATTGTAGTGCATTTGGATATGATGTTTGGATTAATTTGTTACATCATCAGATTTCACATCTCTTCATTATAATATTTAATCAACGATGTAACATTTTACAACGACATTGGACAACACAATAGAACATAATAAAATGTATTTTATTATATATGAATAAGAGGCTCTTTGTCATACAAAATGGTACACTTATTGGTAACCCCTTGTCTTTCAATTGGGACATTATGTCCATTACATTAAACAAAATGTCTTATTTTCACAGACAATTATTTCAAAAAATACAACAACTTGCATTGATATCCAAATATATTGATCATCACTCTTCACTGGAATTGTTGTCAATGCTCGAGCTACTTCCATAACTTGGGTTATTTGGTCGAATGTTTTGTTGATTGTCTCAATTTGTTTCCTCTTCTTTGAGTTCCATCTACAAAAATAAAAATAAAGTGTAATGAGTGTATCTACGTTGGTGAGAATAATGAAAATTAAAATAAATAATATACATGAATGTAAATTGAAAAATGACGTACCATAGAAATAATTGAGTCCTGAATGATACACATTCTTTCAAAAGAAAATCTCATGCCTTCTCTCAACAACTCTTCTGTTGACACATTTCCATACTTTGTTTCCTGCAAGTTTTATACCCCATAATAAATCATAGATTTAATATAAATGATTTTTTTTGTTCCATTAATTATAAAATAAGAGAAATAAAACAACATAGATACTTACAAATTCCACAATTAATTTTTGATATGTCAACATATACTCACAACCATTACTTAACCCAATGTCAATCAATTCTTCATGTGGCTCTTCTTTGTATGTTAGCACCTGTTTGTAGACATTCAAGGATGGTTGTTGTAAAACAACTTAAAATATACAAAAAAGAAATCTTAAGTTAATGTTATAAGGAAATAACAATTACTCACAAACTTTGCTATCAACCATTTTCTTCCTTATCGTCCTGTTTGATGTGTTGAATGGGTTCCATTTTGTTTTCTTTTCTACAAGAAAATACTTGAAAATTATTTATTTATATGTACCTCATAGAAAAATTCAATAATTTCATACAAGATTGATATCAATAAAGAAATGTTTTGTAGTAATATATACATATTCTAGAATTAAAGTATTTTTAAGAATAATACTTTTTGAATGATTCTTTTTTGTTGTTGTATGTTTTTTCTATTGCAAGGTTGATAGGTCTCATTGACCATTGCTCTGAAAATGCTTCATGTAGTTTATAAATAACCCGGTTCTTGGAATCATTGGATTTATTTCTGTATTGTAAGTAGAAAGTATGTCTATACGTTCATTCCACTGTATCCCTCATGGTTTTGTAATTTTTTTCCCCCTTTCATTAACCTCCAACACCACTCGAGATGACCTAAGGACCAATTCATCATCATTTACATCTTCTATAATTTTTATTTTCTTAGGATGACATTTCGTTCCTTTGTTGTTGGTCCCTGTAGAAGATTAAACATATGTGAATTAATAGATTGCTTGAAACATGTTATCTAATATTCTTAAGTATATTATTAATGAAAATTCAAAAAAGAACTCATATTGAATAATATTGTTTCATTCACCTGATTCATCCTTTTGTGATTTTTCCATCAAGCATTTACGCTCTTCTGCACTTAGATCACAAAGAATCTTATAGAGCTTCTTCATTTTGTGGCTCTGCATGACACACACTAACCAATACATATTACTTAAACTTACATATAGTTCAAACATATTAACTTTGTATACAATTTACAAAGAACTTGTCTTTTTTGCTTTTTTGGATGTGTTATCATTGTGCCAATCATAATTTTTGTTACTTGAACTATTCTCACGCATTTATTTTTATCAATATACAATATGTACCATTTAATACAGAAGCTATTAAATATATTTTATAAATAAATCGCATAATTTTCAGTAAACAAAAAATGGTTTCCGGTGCATTGTAATAATATGAACGCACTGATGTGTTTTATATAGGAAATGTACTGACTGATTTTTTCTTTTAAATACTTTAAATTACAATGGTGCGATATGTATCGATAACCACATCGCGACTAGAGTAAAAAAAATACCATGGATGAAAAAAATAACTGGAAAAAATTATATTTCGATGAACAAAAAAAATTAAATTTATGTTACAACATTTTCAGTGCACTTTATCATTAAGCGCACCGGTGCGTTATAGTCAAATAGGCGCATCGATAACCAAAAACCATTTTTTCTAAAACGTGATAGGGTCGATAGGGTTTGGATTTGATGCAATAAGTGGTCCCCTTGCATCATAGGCCAAACGCCTTATATATAGAAACACAAACCCATTAAATCTAAAATGCTTAAAATGAAAAGCCTTAATTGTGAAGTGATAGAGGGAGTTAAGCCCTAAGGTGAAATTTTACAGTCACATAAGCAAGAAGAAGCAAGGGTTTAAGGTAAGTATGAAAATTTTTAATTTTTTTTGAATAATTTTGTTTCTCCAAAAGGGTTTTTAGTGAATCACCATACCCTTCAAATTCTGATCTTCTAAATAATTTTGTTGTTCCAAAGTATTCTGCTACTCCATAGTGCTCCCCAATATGTCTCTCTTGCAAATATCTCCCCTATAAATTTTGAAAAAATAATGAAATAGTGAATAAATTAATACTGTTTAAAGGACTTTATGAAAAGGGTTTGGAGTGAATCACCATACCCTTCAAATTCTGATCTTCTGAATAATTCTGTTGTTTAAAAGTATTCTGGTTCTCCACAATGCTCCCCGATAAGTCTCTCTTGCAAATCTCTCCCCTGTAAATTTTGGAAAAATAATGAAATAGCGAATAGCTTCTTACTATTTAAAGGACTTCATGAAATTAGATTTTCTAAAAATAAATTCCCACTCATTTTCCAGTTGTAAAAAAACAAGCTTGCGTTTTTTTTTAAAGTTTTTAGAAACACCTGTGCGTTTATTAATTTAACGCATTAGTGCATTTGTTTATGCAACACATCAATGCACTAAATATTTTTGGAGCACCAATATCTTATAATTCTTTTTTTATTTTAAATCTTGATCACCGGTGTGGTTAGTAATTAAACACCCCAGTGCTTTACATTGTTATATACACACCGATGCGTTTGGTTTAATTAAGCACACCGTTATGATTTAAAAGTTATCTGAATTTTTATTTGCACATAAAATAGTATATTCATCTTAAATTATCTTTTAGGATGCATCCATGTGACTTGCAATACTTCATAGTATACATTTTCCGCTTAAAGTCACATTATTCTTAAAAAAATATTGTTGATTTTGCTCAAATGCACGAAAAAAAGATTATAATATCAAATGGCCAATTATTCAAATTCCATCCTGTTCCATATTGCTCAAAGTTCATCGCGGAATTCTCCCTTTCCATCTCTAGTAAGTTCAAATTTTATTTATATTTCGATTATCTAATTGAATTTATCTTTTTATCCATGTCAANNTTTTTATCCATGTCAATCTGAATAAAAATGTATCAAAATTTGTAGGGTGTTGATTCAGAATCGAGTTCATATGCAAAAAATATTCCACCAGTTCAAAAACGTCGGAAGCTCTTATCAGGAACAACATACTGCAAGCAGTTGGTAAATGAAAATGGACAGTTGCTTTACCTTGCCAATTGTAACATGCCATCTTCTAGCCACAATCCTAGGTCAATGATGGTAATAATTGTTTGGTATAATGTAATTTGAACAAACCAATTGCATTGTGCTTACTAATATCATCAATGTACTAATGTTCAATATTTTTGAAATTAGGATTCTGATGATGAGCGACCTACCTATAATATTTTGTTGCATCCCACTACAATTTCAAATCGAGAGAAAGTTGCAATAAGAGCACAACTCAGAGAGGAACCATACCAAGAATGGTTGAATCAACCACATATTCAATTCCCACTACCTCCAAATTCACCAATTAGGAATGACTACAACAACAATAGTTCTTCACAAGTTGACAATGGAGTCAATCAAATACAGGTTGGTATGGATGATTATTTACAGAATACTATTTCCATGGAGACAATATTTTTAGATGCATTCCAGAATGATGATCTAGGGGACGATGCTCGTGTCACTGATACATTTTTTGAAAGCCTGAAATCTACTTCCACCACCCCTCTTTGGACCTATCCGATCAAAATCTACCTAGTTAGGGACAACAATGTTACTTTACAACTTGAAAGTAAAGTTTGGCATGTCAAACACATGTTTCTCGACAATATTGAGGTAAATGACCATCAAGTCCCTTATATTTTGAGAAATATCGTTACACAATCAACATTAAAAATGATCGATTTTATGAATGTTAAATGACATTGTACACTAACTGCAGGTTATTCAAACATAAGGTTATTCCGAGTGATAATGTTGTTAGCACTCAAATTTGTCTTCAAAATTTGAAAGTTTTTTGAGCATATTTACATTAAATTTTGTCAAAATTTTGGTCTTTTGTCCATTTGTCATGAGCTCTGAATCTTCCATCGAACCTTAATATACCTCATCATTGCCCATAAGGTATTTGGATCAGCCATATTGACCTGCAAAATAAAAAAAAGATCAATCCTGCCCAAGATTTTTGATTTGGATGTGTTCCTAGTTTTTATTAAGTTTTTGTAAAAAATTATCAAAACAAGAGTGTGGTGTGTGCAAAGTGACCTAAGGCCTTAATCCATACCTATGCCCTATGCCTAAGTCTATTCATATTTCAAGCTCTATATGCATTTGCAATTTGTTTTTTTACCTAACCAAAACAAGAGTGTGGTGTGTGCAAAGTGACCTAAGGCCTTAATCCATACCTATGCCCTATGCCTAAGTATATTCATATTTCAAGCTCTATATGCATTTGCAATTTGTTTTTTTACCTAACCTACCTCTCAGGTTTTCCTTTTTTAACCAAAAGTTAAAGGACCCACAGGTCCAAGTCCACCAACGAGACAAGACACGAGTTAATCCACAGTCCCAATTCACATGCCCAATAGGTAAAATCAAGCCACGTAACATACAAGCCAAGCACAAGTGCTTAACCCTTGCCTCACTACACCTCTTCGATAAACTATGTATACATTGATGCTTATAAATACCATTAATCTCAATATACCGATTCATGTGGGATAAAGGCTTGAACCAAATAAAAAATAAAAAAATGCAGAACGCTATGCCAGGTGTATTGCGCAGGTGATTTAAAAATGAGGCTAGCTTGGGTGAATGTCAGTGTCAGTTGTCAAATTTTGCAAATGTATTATGTAGCAGTTTGAAAAATGCATGCGCAGATGCCACGAGGAGGAAGCTCCAATGCCATGTGTTTGAGAAATGTTACAGGTGCCTGATGGATAATGCAGGTGACACATAATTAGCAGGCAGACGAATTCAAAATGCCAGGGTGCCATGAGGAGGAAGATCGAATGCAAATGCCAAATGAAGTTACATGTGTTTGAAGTTTTGTGCACTGAATAGAAAGGCAGAGTTGTTGTCGCCAAGACACTATAGTTTTAAAGGCGCAGTCACAGGAATTTGCTGTTGGTAGCTTGACAATCATCTTTTTCAAATACATGTTGTGGAATGAGGCATTACAACAGAAAGAGGTGTTGCTTCACTAATTGCCTTGGCTCTCTTTGACGAAGAATATGTCCACAAAATTGCAGCTGGGGAATTCTGGAACCATATTTTTAACGCCGGGGATGCTTGGCGAATAGTCGGGCAGTTGCAGAATATCTTCGAACACTTGTTGTTGCAGATACAACATTTGATGTGATGTAGGTCAGGGGTGCAACTGCACTTCTTAAAGCATAGGAGGAATTGGTTCATTTCCTGGTATAAGCACACCTTCTTCATATGCTCCAAATGATTTCAATAAAGAAGTTCTGCCAGAGAAGAATTCCAAAACTTTCAAGGATATCAAAGGGTGTGATGAAGCAAAGCAAGAAATTTAAGTTGTTAAGTATTTTGAAGAACCCCTCGAAGTTTAAAGATATGCAACATCAAGAAATTGGAGCAAAGATCATCCATTGTATAATTTTTGCTCTCGAATATACTTAATCCACTTTATTAGCAACCTCAACTGTATAAGGATTCAACAGAAGCAATCAAGGGACAAGGATCAATTGACAACAATTGGCAATCAAACGACATCTAACAGAGGCTGCAGAAGCCCCAAATGAACAACCTTAAAGATCATGAAGCTTGGAAAACACAATTTTATATTTTGAAGGAGTCTTACAAAGATTGCCTTTTTGGTGGCTAGTCGATCTTGCATAGGCATATTTAACAGTCGAAAATAGAGCTTTCGGTGGCTTAATCACTGTAAATTTTGCTCCCAAGTTACTGAAAGCACAGGGACTGGTAGAATGAGAGTCCTTTTGCACATATATCAGTTTTATCATTTCAAATCATACAAGGATGGTTTCTAAGAAAAGATAATAATTAAAGACACTTGTTTTAGTGTTCTGTTCCAGTTTTAAAGGCGACAACAAGGGGAAACAAGATCAAGTTTATTGTCTATTTTTGGCTAAAATCTGCCTGTCTGTGAAGGTGACATTTTCGACTTCATCTACAAGCTTATGAAGATTTGTTGTAGTTGTCAAAGACCATGAAGATTACCAGGATAAGGGTTTGACCCTTAAAATAGGATCTATTCCTAGATTTATGAAACTATTTTGACCTTCTATTTTTAGTATATTTTATTCAGTTTCTTAGGATATGGAAATATTATGTAAAGACTATAAAGCCTAAAACTTCAGAGGAAGTAGAGGTTCGAGTCTAGAGACTAGACCATGCTACCATTGTAATAGAATTTTCTCATATATAATACAGAAGCACATGTTCCTTTCATTATTATTGTCATATTACCATCTCCTTTCTTTTCTGTACTTTGAAAGATTGTTTTAATTGAAGTTTGTCTTGTACTTTGAATTATTGTTTTAATTGAAGTTTGTCTTAACTGCTAGTGACTGTTATCTCACTTTGTCATTTCATAAGCTTGATTTAATAATAACCTACACTATCTTTATTCAACCCATCACCCATCTGATCTGGTTGATAAATATAGAAGTTTTCACCCACAGTTCAACTACTTATGTATTTGACTGTCTTGAGAGTAAGTTAGTTATCTAGTATCCCATTTGATCCAATAAACACATAAAACCAAAACACATTTTAAGTTACCAGGCTTCTTCAAGCTACAACCTGAGAAGGACACCTGGAGAGATAACAAATGTCTTTCCCGATAGCTGTGAAGAGTCAAAGCAAATGTTGAAAATGTTGGGTGTTGAGTACATATCATATCATGCATGTCCGGATGATTGTATTCTATATAGAGGAGAATATACAGACAAAGAGATAAGTCTGAAATGTGGGAAAAATAGGTACCATAAATCAAATAAAAAGGGAAAATCACATGGTCCTCCTCATAATATATTGAGGCACATTCCTATAATCCCAAGGATTCGAAGGCTCTTTCATTGAAAATAATTATCTATGTTGTAGGGATGGCATGCCTCACACAAAAGTGAGTCAAGAGTTATGTGAATCCCAACATATTCAATAGCCATAAATCATTTTGAGGATACATAGAATGAAAAATTCAAGGATGAAGTACAAAGTCTACGACTCGGCATAACCATGGATGTCGTCTAGTTAGTGCTTGTTTTCTTTCCTTGTTCATAGTTGTATCTTTAATATTCTTTATATTCTTTTGTATAGATTATTTACTTGTATATAATTCAATTGTATAAAGTAATTCTTTTGTATCTAGCTGTAGAGTTTTGTAAAGTTTAATCCATTTAACTTAGTTGACCCCTTAGCCAACCTCAAGCACTAGTCTTAGTTGACTTAGAAAAAGAGCTTGCCTTTGCATTGAAATCTTGGATTTTCATTGTTGACTCTCATATAGGCTAGATCCCCCTAGACCTTGATTAAAATTAACTTCTAGATATAATCTTTTAACTCACACAGTAACTAGGGTCTACCCCCCTTGGCTTCCCTAGGAGTAAGCCTAGATGAAAGAAGCTCAAGTTGAGGTGAAAATGAGCTTGAACTTAGACATTGTGTCTCCGAGGATACACTAAGTGGATCTGACTTAGTCCACGTTTGCAAGTGTGTATAAGGACGGCAACATCGTCAACCCATATTCCCTCCAAAACACCAACTATTATGTTTGGCTTGTAGTAGTGATCAATAAAAATAACCCCCCATGGTTTTCCGTGAAGAATGCACATCTTATGTTGGCTCTTATAGTCACTGGTAGAAGACAAGTGAAAAATATGGATGTCTACCTACAACCATTAGTAGATGAATTGAAGGAATTATGGGAAGGGATACATCTACACTATGTATCAAGACCCATTGCAACAAAGAGGAGTTTTACGTTGAATGGAATATGTTCTTAGACCACACTTGATTATCCAGGCTTAGGAGTTTGCTCTAGTAAATTACATGTTTATTGATTTGTTTATATAAGTAACAGTATTTTTTGGCATATTTAGTTCGTTGTGATTGTTCTGATCTTCAACGCTAACATGCTCTATATACATTAATAATTTTGTAGGTATTGTAACAAAAGGGTATCATGGATGTAAATGTTTTGGACCTTCTTAGAAGGATAGGTGGTCCAACCACCTACGAAAACTAGTGTACAACTTCTCCATTCTATTCCTCCTAGAACAACACCCTTACAGAAGAGCAACATCTTCTTTCAATGATAAACCAGAGAGAACCCAAAGGCCTGCAATTATTACACCGACATGATGGATTAGAGCATATGAGAGAGAGAAGGAGAAGGATATTACACAAATGTTCGATTCGAATGGGAATCCTATGTTTGATGATCTAGAATTTTTCGACACCTATGTTGAGAAATTTCCCATGGGGATGAAAATGAAATTTGTCTTTTATGAGCTCCCATATTGGGAGCATCTTAATATTGCCCACTTAATAGATCCCATGCATATATTTAAAAATGTTTCATCTTCTTTATGGAGGCACATATCATCAAAATAAAGTGACAAATTGGCTGTTAGGAGAGATCTTCATTCTTCAAAAACTAAACAGAAACATTGGTCAAGACAAGAAAGTAGAGGAGAACTTGGTCTCTCTTGGTCTTTCAAAGAAGGTGATGTCCCATGGATTTTGAAGAAATATGATATTCTTTAGAAAAGAAAGTTATATTGGGTGTGAAGGTGCCTTCTTTATATGGGTCTTCACTACGTCACAACTTCACTGTGCAAGACCATTTGTCGGGGTTGAAATCACATGACCATTTGAACCTTCTAAGAGTGTGTATGTCAAAAACATGATTTTATTATTTGTTTTAATTTTTATGCCATGGGATAAAAAAGAATTAATTTTGTATGTGTTTACTTTGTAGTGTCATTATCCTCTACTCGTGTGTGGGTGTGTCAACCATGACTTCCCCCAGGACCTACGATGTGCCATATCTAAATTATCTGCATTTGTGCATTGGATCACATCGAAGGAGATTCATATGGTTAACATTCCACAGTGGCATCAAGAGATAACTGAGATTGTTTGTATGTTTGATAAGGATCTGTCGACGAGTTTCATGGACTTGTAGGTTCATC
>CBVK0100383635.1:0-13262 GCA_900067695.1 Picea abies | reverse complement strand
TCTTGTTTGTCTTTTGGTGAATGCAGGTCAGCCTTGGGAGGAGACTTGCAATCGATAAGCAACCGAACGCAAAAGGATCAACACTGGATGTGAAGTTTAAGGTAAGATTACTAAATCCTTGTACTTTGTATTTTATGCATGAATGTGGGGTATTTTCAAGATAGTTGTTAAAAGTAGGAGACTTTAGATGGTAATCTCTACCTACATGATTGAACCCTAATGTAGTCCATAGGGGGGGGTTTCCCAATATAGAAGAAAGAACAACAACCACGGAGAGGAGATAAAACAATCGTTAGATCTGCTATCAGAAAGCGATATGAACCATCAAATATGAGTCCATGCTCAAGGAGGACTGCGCAGAAACAATGAGGATCAACAAGTTTTGGATCCAAGTAAGTAGCTTGAGGTTTAACCCTACAAATTATTTAGACTTTGCATGTTTGACATAAGTCGGGTGCAAATCTTAAAGGAGTAGTTATAGAAGAGGAGAAATCAACAGATGAGATCCACTCAGGAGTTTGAAAGAGAGAGGAGGGTCGTTGGATCATGAGGAGTTGTGCGAGGTTTAATCGGTGAAGTCCTTCAGACTTTACACATTCAAAATATTTTTCATGTGGAGAAATTGGGACCCCCAAAGCCCCAAAGGCTAGAGTGAATCCTGACCATTCATCTTTGAAGACATGTGGCAGAAGATCTATCATCCGAAGGTACAACACTTCCAAAGGATTACGTTGAGTTGAGTTGAGAACTCCTGAAGAGACGAGAGCTAGATAAAATCTCGACCATTGATCAAGAGAGCCACATGGTAGTAGATCCTGAGGTTCAGAGGTCTCACACTCTGGAGAAACATAGTCCAGTGTTGGAAGGTCACGAAGGCTAGAGTCAATCCCTACCATCCATTTGAGGATGAGGCGTGGTGAAAGATATTGTAGTCCAGGGACTTGAAGCTCCGAAGGATTGGGGTGTTGTATATTAAAGACTCTCGAAGGCTAGAGTCCTGGAGTCAATCTTGACCATTTGTTGTGAGGGACATGTGGTGGGAGATCCAACGCTCCAGAAGGTTGACACTCCAGGATATTTAGGTATGGTGTAATGGAAGTTCGCCAAAGCCAGAGGCCCAAAGTATTGAAGTTCGTAGATCAAAGGGAGGACAAGTGGCAACAGATCCAGAGGTCTAACAATCTGGGGAAAATAGAGTGTAGTGTTGTTTGGACTATCGAAGCTCGTATTCCCAAAGTCATCTGGGTCATCCACTGGATAGGACATGCGTAAGTAGATTACAATATTTGAAGAAAATATGGACAGAAGAGTCGAGAAGACTCTCGAATATCCGAAGATCTGAAGGTCATCAAGACCATCCAATTGTGGGGATGCATGGTAGCAGATCAAGGAGTTGGGAGGTTATCACTCTGGAAGAATTGGGAGTATGGTGTTTTAGAATCCGCAGAGGCTGGAGCATAGAAGCATTGTGGGTTGTTGATTCATGAAGGCACAAGAGCCTCTCGAACAACATTTTTTGACATTCATCACTTTGCGTGTGTTGGGTTATGTTTCATGGATTCCAAAACTCCTAAATCCCGAAAAGAAGAAAGTGAATCGTTGATATGCAGAGCTTGAGGACTGTAGATTTGACGCTTGGCATAAGTTCCTTTTCTACAATCGACAGTTCACAGGTGTTAAATTTATGTTGGGCATGATCAAGAGAAATTGTTGAAGCCTGAATTGGAAGAATCTGGACCGTCCATCGGTCGAATCTTGTAGAATGTCAATTTGATACATGGGTGCAAGTGTTTTTTTGGTGTTCGACACTTGGAATAGGTTATGTGTTGGAGTCGATAAGAAATCACCGAAGGTCGAAGTGTCAAATTAACACATTTTGAATTGGTTCTCGGTCACAACTCGGTCACATGCTATTGTTGCTGGAGGAAAAAGGGCTAAGGCCGGTTTCACATTTTATGCCCTATTGGAGAAATCACCAAAATAATGCCCTATTGACTAGCGCTTGGTCACAGTCTTTGGTTATATGAGGAAGAGGCACAAGGGCCCAAAATTGTTTCAAAGGAGAAGGGGCTTAGTAAGAGCCCACGGGTTCAGTACCTGTACCTGCACATTAAAATTTAAGGACCTGTGTAAAGGATTTTGGGGGCTCAGTAGGGCTCGAAGAGCTAATTCAACTACTGATTTGAACGATCCTAGACCGAGAGGTTGAGTGGAACCCAGGTGAGGGAGGGGGTCTACATCAGGATCCATCTTAATGTATGATTTTTTCTCCATGGACAATCAAGATAGTTCCAAAAAATGTTTTGTAGTGTCCCAAATTACTATTTATTATGACCATTTTTGCCTCTAGCCCTAATAATAGCTTTTTGATTTCTAATTATTTCCCATTTTGCTTCCTCACATCTTTTACCTTTTGAAATTCCTTCCATAATTTAGCTTCATCTTTTAGAATGAGGTCTTCATTGCTAAATATCATGGGCCCTTTTAAGCTCACATATTCACTGAGTATCCCATATTATGGTCATTGAAACTTACTTTAACATGGATCAACCTATGTTTATGTTAGATTATTTTTCCCACCCTCTTTACCTATATGAGGTAATTTTTTTCAATTTGTGATTTATTTTTTAGTTATTATTTTACTATTGCTATACCAAAAATTATGAGGTTGAAGGAACTTTTCACTACAAGGAAAAGACCTTGTAGAGGAGGTTTTTAGTGTAACAAAATTGGAAACAATGGCCAAAAAAACCTTCATGAAAACATCCATTTTTGGTAGCGATGTTTTTTCATAGATTATAATGGAAATTCATTATAAATAAAAACATATAGGTGGGCGAAGGTTTTAGCAGATGTTTTTCTAGGCGGTGTGCTTCATGGTGTATAAACACCGGTGCATTCTCAAACATAAAACACCGATGTTTACATTTCACAGAAAGCACCAAGGTAGTCCTAAAATATTGGGGCACCAGTGCATTTATAAATAATAATGCATCGATGCTTTAATAATAACAATGCCCCAGTCAAATCTATGATACGATGCATCGATGCATTCTCAAACTTAAAGCACCGGTGCTTAAATTTCACAGAAAGTACCAGGGCTATCCAAAACATATTGGGGCACCAGTGATATTATAAATCATAATGCACCCATGCTTCAGTAACAACAATGCACCGGTCGAATCTATGATACCATGCATCAGTGCGTTACAAGACAAACCCGACCGGTGCATGAAATTTAGAATGCACTGATGTTGAAGTATGATACATAAGCACTGATGCGCCTTTTTAATTAACTGTACTAGAAGGCCTTGTTTTATTATTATAATTGTTGTTGTTAAAATAGTATTATGATCGATGTTGGTTAATTATATATCATCACCGATGATTTTTATCATTAAACACTTTGATGATTTTTAGCATTAAATGCACCGATTTTCATTTTCTCTTTTTAGAAAAATTGACCCGTGACAATGCAATTATTGTTATTTTTTAATTCCATTGTTCATAAAAAAATTGTCATATATCTTATAATAGTATTCATATAAATTAAATTTTGAGTAGTGCATTTCGATATGATGTTTGGATTAATTTGTTATATCATCACTTTTCACATCTCTTCATTATAATATTTAATCATCCATATATTTAATAAACGATGAAACATTTCATAGCGACATTGGACAACACAATAGAATAAAATAAGATATATTTTATTATATATGAATAAGAATCTCTTTGTCATACAAAATGGGACACATATTGGTAACCCCTTGTCTTTCAATTGGGACACTATGTCGATTACATTAAACAAAATGTATGATTTTCACAAAAAATTATTTCAAAAAATAAAACAACTTGCATTGATCCAAATATATTGATCATCATTATTCGTAGGAACTATTGTTAGTGCTCAAGCTACTTCCATGACTTAGGTTATCTGGTCGAATGTTTTGTTGGTTGCCTGGATTTTTTTCCTCTTCTTCAAGTTCCATTTACAAAAATAAAAACAAAGTTTAATGAGGGTATCTACATTGGCGAGAATCATAAAAATTGAAATAAATAATATACATGAATGTAAATTGAAAAGTGGCGTACCATAGAAATAATTGATTCCTAAATGATACACATTCTTTCAAAAACAAATCTCATTCCTTCTCTCAACAACTCTTCTGTTGGCACATTTCCATACTTTGTTTTCTGCAAGTTTTATACCCCATAATAAATTATAGATTTAATATAAAGTATTTTTTTAGTCCCATTAATTATAAAATGAGAAATGTAAAACAACATAGATACTCACAAATTCCATAATCGATTTTTGATATGCCAACATATACTCATAACCCTTACTTAATCCAATGTCAATCAATTCTTTCGATGGATCTTCTTTGTATGCTAGCACATGTTTGAAGACATTCAAGGATGGTTGTTGTAAAACAACTTAAAATATAAAAAAATGAAATCTTAGGTTTTTTTTTTTTAAGTAAAAAAGGGAGGGTCTTGTTTATATTAAAGTTACAGATTTACAAAGTCTTGTTGGAGTGCCAGTTGTCCCACCTGGAGAGGAAACCGAGACAGCTGGCCATTCCATTCCACTTGTTTTCAAACAAAAAATAACAGGTTGTTGTCTTGCCCGAAGGAAACCAGGACGCATGGACGCCATTAGATTAAGTCTGTTCTTTACCTCGCTACCGACAACATTGCTATAGTCTAACTGAACTAAATATTTGGTTTGTAACAAAAGAAAATTTCTAACTATGAACATGCATAAAACCTTTTATCCAATGTTCTCATCATCTTCGCCATTATTTCCCTGTTTGACTGGAATCGCGTAGGCCTGTGCGCACGTAGGGCATTTTCATCTTGGGGATGTACTGGAGTAAGTGATGTACATCATATCAAGGTGTTGGTTGATTTGGATGGCCCTGAAGATCTGGTTGTCCACCATGCTGTGCATTTCGAAGATTAGTTCAAGGTGCTCCAGGTGGAGGAGTGGTGGTTGGTCCTGCAATTCTCACAGAGTGGAGGAGAGGGGAGCTAGCTTCTGTGCATCGGTCTCATCCCTACCTTCGTTTACGCTACCACCTTGGTGTTCTTGTTGCTTTTTCTTCTTTGCCACTTCCTCTGGAGGTTCACCACTTATAGTATTGATCTTTTCTTCTGTGTCATGCAAGAATTCTTCCTCAACATAGTAGGTTGTGCATTCCTTAGCTGGATCATCTTCCGTGGGACCGTGTGTTATTCTTGGAGCAGGGGGCTTGGAATCATTCCCAAAATAGGTGGGGGCATCCCAATTGTCTGGGACAGTGAAGATGAGATGTTCTGGGTAATCCTAGATGGGTTCATCCAGAACAATCTCCTCCACATACGCCATGGGAGGCATTCCAGTTCTCCCAGACTTCCTAGTTCTCTGAGTGCAAGCTATAGCCAATGACTTTTCAAAATTCTTCTGTCACTTCCTGCGGGAGTTATATGCATAACACATCGTGCCTCTGTGAGGCTGTCCCCTTGCTCTCGGCATGTAGAGAATCAAATATATGGAAAAAATTCCGACTGGAAAGGTGTCTCTATTCCAGCACTCCAAAGGTTCAGCCTTCGACCCTTCAATTTCCAAATGCATAACAAATCCTCCAAGGCGGCTGATAAGGATGAAGGTGATAGCTTTGGCCATTAAGGCTATATTCTTAATGTGCTAATCTATCGTCCTCTTCGCTCGCGTGAGAGGCCTCGTCGCCTGGTTTCAACTGCTTGGGTTCACTCCCATCTTTGATGGTGAGGAGATGGGAGTCGGTGGCCAACATTTATGGCATCGCCCAACTCTTTTATGCGTGTCCTTCCTTCTCTACGTGGCACCCCATCCAGGGAAAAAATGAAATCTTAGGTTAATGTTATAAGGAAATAAAAATTACTCACAAACTTTGCTATCAACCATTTTCTTCCTTGTCGTCATGTTTTATGTGTTGAATGAGTTCCATTTTGTTTTATTTTCTGCAATAAAATATTTGGAAATTAATATTTAATGCTAAATTATTTACTTATATGTACCTAATAGAAAAATTCAATTATTTAATACATTTGAAGCATGTTGTTGTTGAGATGGCTCCTCCTGCGATGAAATTATGCCCATTTCTTTGACCATATCCTTCTAAAATTTTTTGGGCATTCGTACTAACATATTTTGGATATCATCTCGTTGATCCTTTGAGATTTTCATAGTCTTGATGAAAAAATTAGCATGCGGACAATAAATTATTTTTATATTGATATATCTGTTGGATTACTCAGAGGGGGGGTGAATCACTAATGAGGAATTATACAATTTATTAATCCTTTAAACCACAATGTATATTCCTTTAACTTATTCTTTAAACCACAATGTATATTCCTTTAACTTATTCAACCATGTTCATATGTTTATCATCAAGATATTACTGTATAATAAACATTAACATCCATCAGTGAATAATAAACAATAACAAAAACATCCACACAATGCACAATACACCAATATTTACGTGGAAACCCAATGTGGGAGAAAACCACATAATTGTTTTCTTATATGTCAATAATTACATTCAAGGAAGCACCAAATTCCAATTCTCTAGCTCCAATTGAAAGGAGGCTCCAACCCCCTAGTTTCTCAGGCTCCAACCTGAAGGAGGCTACAACCCTCTGGGTTCTCTAGTGACAACCTAAAGGTGGCAACAAACACCTAATTATCAAGCTTCAACTTGAAGGAAGCTCCAACTCCCCGATTCTATGAGACCAATCGGAAGGAGGCCATAACCCCCTTTCCTTTTCCCATACAACCACCCTGAAATATAAGTGTTAAATAAATGATTAAACCACTACCACACTATCACTGTGAGATATATCATTGTAAACCTGTACCAATCTGTGCCAACAACCTGTACCAAGAACTTGTACCAATATGTACCAATAACTTGTAATCAACCTGTCCCAATAAGATATACCGAAATATACCAAATACATCAACAACCTGTACCAATACTCTCCTCAATATATCAGATCTGATAACATAGATCTCATACCTAATATCACTCAACCAATCATGTACATCAACAACTAGTACAACTTTGACCATCACAAGTGAATCAACCATGCACATCACAAGACCTCACAACCATCACCAATACCAAGATATCTATGCCACATAAACCATAAACCATGTTCCAAGATCGCTATAAATATGTCCAACAATATTACCAACAAGTGCCTCTAAAAATGTACCAAGCAAGTACAAATCATCTATCAATAACAAGTCAAGTTATACTTCATCAAGATGTACCAATATCACCATACCATACACTTGATGTATATGCCAACTCATAAAATAAGTATCTCATCCATGAAATCAACATATACCTCAACCATATACCAAAAAATACATCAATACAACCAACAAGAGTCCTCTAGGAATACATCATAAATCCATAAGCCAAATACCATAAACCCTTACATAAAACCATGTGACAAACCTCACTATTATGTAGCCTCGAGCATGTCCCATGTTATGACCAAATATAACCATAAAAACATGAATATAACATACATGTAACTTTGTAACAGACCTAGACTATGTGATCAAATACCTACACACCTTCCTTAACTTCATCAACAAGAGACTAACATTTTCATCAAACTTTACTTTAGTATCACATGACTAATTTTTGATTACTCAAAAACCCTAACTTGCAACAAGAATACTTTTGTACCTGTAATGCATAAAGGTATGAAAATTATAAAAATTATTCTTCAGTTTCTTCTCTACAAATACTCGAGGTTTCACTACTTGGAACCTCCCAAAAAAGGAGTTATAGAAAAAATGGCAGACCTTGCTCAATTCTGGCTTATTCTAGAGATAAAACTTGTAGAGCATGCCATGAAGGAGTATTTTTTGCATGGATCTGAAAATGGTACACAACATACTACAAATATACTCTAACTAATTAATTTGGTCTCACTCAATTTGGATATGTTATGACGAAGTTATGATGTTTTTACCCTAAACACCTATTTTAGACTAGTTTCAGTACTAGCCACAAACCCTATCTTCCACATAGTGTAACTTCCAAAATAAACATACCCACAAGCTTAAATTTTTATCACATTTACTTGGATATGTTGTCTCAACATCCTCAATATTTTTCTATATGAATCATTCTATAAAAAAATTTATTGCTAAAATGGTGAGATGACTTGTAAATAACATACCTTAGAAAGCATCATCAAAAGACTTTATCCTCCCTTGAATTCCAACCTTCTTTACTTCACCTTCCCTATGAAATTATCCTTAGATATCCTTTGGTTACCTCTGTCACTTGTAAATATTCAATATTCTCAATAGGTTCTAATGAGAGACCCTTTCTCTCTCATTTATACTCTCCAAGTAGCTTCCTCTAGAAGTATCCACTTAACCACTTTGTCCACTTAGCCAGTTTGTCCACTTAACCACTTTGTCAACTTTATTATTTAGTTAATTTATCCTTGCAACCACATTGACTAGGAATCTTCTTGAATACTTTATAGAATAATTGACTTCTTGTTGACCTTCTAGGGGCTTCTTGAATACTTTATAGAATAATTGACTTCTTGTTGACCTTCTAGGGGATTTTAGAAGACTCTTGGCGGTCCTCCAACTTCACAAGACCATATCTCAATAACCATGAGAAACGACGTGGCATTCCACATATCAACATAAATGGCATTGTTGAGGACGATTTCTGTCAATAGTACTTAGTCGACAAAGTGTTGCTAGGCTTCCCCTCATTTGGCGTAAAATCTTGCGGAAAATTTGTGCTTACTCCCACTGAGTTGTTGTTACACATTCAAGGAATATGTCTTTGGATATATTATCATTCAAAAAAACTTTTATATAATTGAAAAGGTATTGGCAATGATCATTGGTCGATATAGAGGTTACAATTGTACTCGAATAAATGATGGTTTTCATGGTTCTTGAACAAAAATGTCGTGGTTCTTAATCTATGATTTAAAAGGCTGGTTATCCCACGTCCCACATTCTTGGCCTTGTCATAATTTCTTCATAACCTTCAATTCTTTTCTCGTACCTCTCTTTATAGAATTTGGTGACATTATTACCATAATTAAAATTATATATTTTGGCACTTCTTCATATCAAAGGATAATTGTTTTATTTAAACCATGTGTTTACCTTGACTTTATTAACTACCCCATTCCATATCTTATATTTTTCTTTATTACTTTTCAAAAAAAAAAACTCATATCTTATATTTTTCTTTATTACTTTTCAAAAAAAAAAACTCTTGCCATGCCCTTTTGTTATCGCTTTAACCATATTTCATGCCTTACCCATTATTCAAGATTAAAAATAATTATTATATGTACTTCTCATTAAAGCTATGCCATGATCCCAATTTCCAATATTTTTCTTATGTCACTCTTAAAATATTAAGTGATTTCATGACTACCACACTTCTCAAATTATCATATTTGGCATTATCCTTATAGTATTGCACACTATGGGATGTATTATTCAATGCGATGGCAAGGAATAAAGTTCGATTATATGTGATAACTGGTATCGGGTCGTGTTCATGCTATTGTTACTGCCAAGGATCCACGATACCCTTACACCACTCGTTTCCTTGCATCTGGTGATATTTTAACTGCTTGCCTTGGAGACAAAGATGGCAATGTAGAGGGAAATGGATTTTTGCTTCTAGACTCGGATTTAAATGTAAAGGAAGGTGGGAAAAACAAGGTGACAGTCCTAAGTTGTCTACGATTTTTGGTACTAACCATGAAAGAAGACAGTGATCGGTTCATCCTGGGAGGGACCTACAACTTTACAAAACCTACAACTTGACAAAAGGCTTACAAATGCACGAAGATCATGGATGAATCAAATTCCCAATCGGAGATTTACACTTTCGTGGTCTCCTAACATCAACCGTGCCAATTTTTATGTGGGTTTTCAAGTGCAGTTGAATTTGACTGGAATTTTCATGCATTGGGTTTTCAAGTGCAGTTGAATTTGACTGGAATTTTCATGCATGGAAAAATTACAACAATGAAGATATATTTGCTACAAATATTTAGGGATCATCTGTGGCATAAAGTACATGAAGGTTTTGTAATAGATCTTTTCCAGCGGATAAATGGCCAATGTGCAAGCCCAGCCTTGTGGAAGAGTCTAAGGATGGTTTTTCTCAGAAGGCAAACAATAAATATTGGTTCGATGTGAAAATTTGGTGGGGAGACTATGATTCTCATGACAGTGAACGGTATACGAGAGATAAATTATTAGACTATACAACAACTGTAGGTATTTCATTATTGTTTGCTACATGACCATTCAATATGTGATAAGATCGTATGCGACGAGCGAAAGATATTCCTCGTGTTTTTTATTGATACAAGGAACATTGTCCTCCCACATACCTCCCACATATACAATGAAGGTTTGTGTGAGCTATAAGAAGCTCCTAAAATGTTATGTGTTGAATGAACCTCATCACAGGCCTCCAAAGTCTCAAAAGAATAAATACTTGTTTCATTCACTACAAGCTACCAAATGTTTCAAGATAACTGAGCTAGATTGGGCAGAGGCGAGGATTCAAGTTTGTAGATAAGTTACAATATGTTGACAGATCTTGAATTATCTCTATTACAATTTTAATATGAAACTGTGAAGACACTTACAACCCAGGAGCGTAAAAAGTCATGTTTTAGAAATGATTTTCATTTATGTCGTGAGATTTTTCGATTAACAAAGCTAGTTGTTGATGCAAATATACAACTTTGACTGGGAAATGTAGATTCTTTCCAGTCAGCAGATGGATTACATTTTTCATTTTCACATGTAGGGAAGTTGACTAGTATGTATCGTTAGAAGCATCGGCTTATGTGGCAAATAAGAATGTGCAAATATCTGAAGCACTTGATTTATTATCACTTTAACACTGGGCTTGTTGGGAAAGGTAGTAAAAGAATTTGGAATTCTATGTCTACATTTAAGTGGTGAAGTTGTTCCTTTCAAACAAATGTTTTATGTTCTTATCATATCTATGATGTCACGTTGAATAATTATGAGACTTTTTTCTGCCCATTGGAGAGATCAGGAAAGTTACAGGGTTCATCTCAATGCTCAATTTCGACCCGAGAAAGCCCGATTCATTTTTTAAGAGAAAATATGAATGATATTAATATTAAGTGGATTGTGAACGACGTTATCTAGCTTCATCTATCCACAGATGATTCCATAAAACCATTAATGAAAGAGGATGATGGATTAAAAGGGTCAAAGAATTGTGGGCAACAATGGATGCACTTCACTTGAAAAACATGCATTTTACAAATGAGTTTCGGACGTTGCAAGATAGACATACAAGGGATCGATCTATTGTAAAATGATTGACAGGTGATCTGAAGAAAAATTTGAAAGGTTCCTTTGCCAGTATTTAAAAACAGAACCATCAGAATTATATTTCTATTATCGACATAGAGTTAATTATATTTGCATCTGACTATATATAAAACATCCAATGGAAAATAACTATAACACTATTGAGGAAAATGAAAACAAATGTCATGGAATAACAAAAACCGATTAGTTTGGTTAAGTAATATGTTATGGAAAATTGAGTTCGGTTATGGAACTAAAAACTGAAGGAATGGTCCACAAAAGGAGATAAAAGAGGCAATGCCCAACAAGAAAGAAGGGAGTTTTTTGAACAAATATTTTCTGAAGAAGATATTTTTAGAGAGAAAATTTTGAGAGAGAACTCTGGTAGAAAATTCAGAGATAGATATGCCTGCAGTGTTGTGATGATTGTTTCCATTCATTCTTCTTTTACATCTTCAGTAGGGATTGATGAAAGCATTGACAACAAGGGGTTTTGCGAAGAAATGATAAGGATAAATCGAGGATGAGCTTTGCTGGCCTTCACCAAGTTTCCTTCTTGTGATACGCCACCATTGCTCTATTCCACTTCTGACTCATCTTTCTTTTTTCCTTTTCATGCTTGGTATTTCTATTGTACATATGTCTAGAAGGGATAAAGACCATATACCTAGCCCTAGTCTACGCAAAGACTTCCATATTTTGAAGATTTATGAATTTGTACAGGAAGCCTTTTTAATGAAAATTATTTCTTTCTCACTCGAAACTATCTCCTTGATTTTTCTTTAAAGTCCTCAGTTTTCTCATCTTTATTAATTTAACACTTTGAATTCAGAGTAAAAAAAATTAGATAAAATTATAAAAAGAAAAACAAAATATGTTTATTTTGTACATAATCATGCTTATTAAGTTTTATTTATTAGTTGGATAGTGTGCATAAACTTTTGTTTATTTTACTATTTTGATTTTATTATTTTTTAATTACATCCTAGCTTCTAAATGAAAATATAAAAATGTCATATCATCAAAAATGTTATTTCTCTATTCTTCAAACTAATGTTATGTAATAAACTTTTCATATAATTAAATTAATTTAAAACTAACATAACTTATTAACGTTATCTAGCTTTTAGTTAACTTTGCTTTAGTTACTTTTTTGCTAAAATAAAAACAAAAACATTTTCTTTTTATTTTTTATTTATTTGCATTTATTTTATTAATTTTAATTTTGTTGCTTCAAATATATAAAGTAATTAAATTGTAAACAGCATAAAGATCATAAATTAAATAAAAAGAAAATATTACTAAAAAGAAAATTACAAGGAAAAAGAATGTATGTTTGGACTGTAGGATAGGAGAAAATTGGCCTGGAGTTCAATGTGCTTTCTTGTCTAGGGCTTTAAGCCTAGGGTAATATTCTCGTCTCTTCTCCCCTAGTCTCTCGACGTCAACAGACATGAAATGTACTATCCATATAGAATATTGTTACTTTCATATTCACTAGTATTCATTCTTTTATACCTCAAACAAGCTCGTCTCCCTTACCCATACCTTTGCGCTACCAGACTTCTCCAAGGGTTGACATAAATCTCTAAGGGTTGAAATCAATCTACAATATCACTCTCCAATGGTTGAAATCAATGACAACCAACAATCCAAACCAACTATCCATCAACCTAAGACAACTTTATGACAATCTCCCCCTTTGGAATTGATGACAACACCAACATTGATGGAAACACTTATTCATGACAACATTCATGCTCATACTCCTCATCAATATTTCTATGTCTCACTCGTTAACATCAATGGAAAAGGGTATCTCTCCTTGGGGTTGCTCCCCCTTACTGAA
>CBVK0100383634.1:0-10860 GCA_900067695.1 Picea abies | reverse complement strand
TCTCTATTGTATTGTGTATCTTCTATGTTTTATTTCCACATTTGTTTTTATTTTATTGCTCGGTGATCCTGTTTTTATAATACTATTCACATGGCTATAATCGACCATTTTGGGTTCATGACGAAGACCCTAGGAACCCCTCACGCACCCACCACTGTTATGTGCCTCACCCAGGTTGCAATGGATATTATTTGAGTACTTATAAGATTCCAGTATGGCCATCATGTTGGCGATCTCACTGATATATATGATATCACATAGATCCACTTTGTATTGGTATGTGGCTATGTTTTTGTCATATCGTAGCTCCACTGTGTATTCTTTCATGGATATGAGTTGATTACATCATGGAGGTATGGATCCACACTGTAATTTTGGTGGCCATATCTTTAGTCAATGCTTTTATGGATTCATAGTGTATTGGTCAATGTCCATGCTTTGGGTCAGTTTATTCTAAGTATGGGTATGTCTACCTCAAGAATGATACTATATATTGTTTGATGTATGTTTTCAACTTCAAACCGACTCTCCCATTCCAACACCCTTACATACATGTTTTTGTAAAGTGTTTCAGCCATCATATTTTCTTCTGACCTCACACTTTAGGGGGAATCTGTTACAGACTTAAGTGTTGCACTTAAGTTTCACACTTAAGTGTCACAATTTAATAACCATGTGTGAATGTTTGCCATAATCCGTAGACATGTTGGAGAGGAAACCTATCATTTGGAGGTCCAAATATTATCTTTCACCTTGATATTTTGGCCTTTTTTGAGTTACATTGCCCCATTTCCCATATGGAGAGTGGGATGAACCCCCATTATCCCCTCTTCCCAGTTATAGGGGAGCAATAATCTCACCCTGTGCTATGTTCTAGGGGGGCAATGAAGTGGTTACAACTAGCATACCTTATTTTGAGAGGTTGTTTCTGGGAGGTTTCATTTGGTTAGGGGTTGGTTCGAGCTAACCTCTATTTAAAGAAAGGTAAATCTTGTATGTTCATCCAAATCCTCATTTGATCCTATCCTCTCTTCAAATTATCTTATGGTTGTTATGCCTCAAATCCTATATAATGAAGGATATTCATGGGTGAAAGGGAGGAGGAAGAACTTCAGAGTATCATACTACTGGTCTTGTGACATCCAAAGGGTTGGAAAGGAGAGCTTGGAGGAGATATTACAAAATCGACACCAAAGTTGTAAGTGATTTATTTCTCTCCTTATAATATAAATTGTTCTATTCCCCTCATTCCTATGTTGCTTATTGTATGCATGTCTATTTTTTCTTAGTTCAATATAGATAGATCTATTTTTCCTAACAATATAATGTGGAAGGAGGATGTATTTTTTTGTCTCTTGCAAAGTTTCTCTTGCATCGAGAGCTTGGACGTTGAGATCAAGGGCTAGAGCAGTGAGGAAAATCTATTGAAAAGAGGTAGGTCATCTATCCCATTCTCTCATCTTCTCTTCTCATTTTGTTTGTAGGCATATATAATAGATTTAAGGGGAAAGTATGGAACCATTTGTTACCATCTGTCTTAGATCAAAGGAGTCTTGATCCAAGGGGATTTTCACCTATCTATAGGGGAAACCTTTCCACAACACCTATGAACCAAAGTTGAACATAACATCTATCTTGGTATTCTTGACCTGAATCTTGATGTGGAACATCTTGGTCATCTCCTTCTCTTCTTTGTGATGAAGGATACTCAGATTCACATCCTTCTATATAGATGTGCATATAATATTTTTATCCACATCCGAGATACTTTCAACCTAATTGCTTGAATGTGTGGCTAAAAGATTATTTTTTTTCCATCCTTCATGCGGTTCTTCAGGTTCAACTCTGGATCTTTGAACTTATGTGTAGTGGTTTTTGTGTTCTTATATTTCCCCCCTTTCCACTTCTTCTTCCCCTCCTTGGAAGCTTCCTATGTCTCTTTCTGCTTCGAACCACTTGGATGCCCCTTTTTTTGGACTATGTTTTCTAGGTATTTTGCCTAGACACACGCCTCATCCATTGTCCTTGGCTTGAAGAGAATCACTTTCTTTCATACATGACTGTGTAAACCCCCCAGATACTTGAGGAGTACATCTAGGTTCTCGAGGGAGATGCCCAGCATAATGGCCATCTTTCTTAAATCAGTGGTGTACTCATGTACACTCTGCCCCTGCGTTTACCTGAAGCAGTGCCACCAGATCCATTGGTCCTCTACATACCCGATATTGTAGAATTGGGACTTAATGAGGATTTTGAAGTCCTCCCACCTAGTTACTAGCGGATCACCCTCCAGCCCAAGTGTTTATGTATGGATTTCCCACGAGGTTAAAGAACGACCATGTAACTTCAATCTAGCAAATGAAATATTCTTCTCTTCATCTATATGGTGAATGCTAAAACAAAATTCTAGTTGTTGCAACCAATAATTCATTTTTAATGCATCAATCTCACCTTGGTATGGCTTTATGTCCACTTTCGCTTCCATATTGAATAAGAACTATGAAGGATTCACGGGACTCGAACTCGACTTCTCTTTCTCAAATTCTTTCTATGAATCGTTTTCCAAGTCTTCATGATCTCCCAATTTCCCTTCTGATCTAATCTCTGAGTTAGAGCCTCCCTCATCTCCGAACAATTCAATATTTCTTGCTAGAGCAGACACGAGGAGGTTCATATTGCCATTGATGTTAGCGACTTGCGCTTCCAACCTATCAAATCTCTCTTCTATTGCATCTCAAGGGTTATTATGAATAGAATCATTTTCCATGGCTAGGGTTTCTACAAATTCTCTTTAAGTCGATTCCTAGATCCTGCAACCTCCCATAAATACCCAAAAGAAAAACCTACTCTAATACCAATATGATCTGTAAATTGTTGTGGATATTCCACTAGAACAACTCGTCACAACAGATCTAATAAATAAAACCGAAATTTACACTATGAAGTTTAAATTCCTTTAGATTCCAGAATATTTAGTTATTGATTTTCTGCTTATGCATGAAAAATAAAATGTGGAAAATAGAGAACAGTAAAGTACAATCACACACCATCCACAAGATAACACAAGTATTTTCTCTAGGAAACCCTTACAAGAGAAAACCTAGCTAGAAGGTGAGGTTTCTCTGCTCTCTTTTCTCTAGAATGCAAGTACAATGGATAAGACACTCTCTATGGAGTTACTTGAGACCTGTGGCCTATTAGGCTGCTACAAAACATTAACCCCTTCTATTATGATGTCTAATTACCCACTCTTAGTTGTTCTACTCTACTATGGAACAAAATACAATAACATAGAATGGAACCCCTTCTCCTCTTAGTGGCCTGGTATTTAACATAGCCCGATAACCATCTAGGGGTACATTTTTTACTTCTTGAACCCTCAATTGTAATAGGGTTTTGGACCTTCTAGAATCTTCTTGAAATTCCTCACGTGGCTAGTCCCATATGCATGAGTAATGTGGAATGATGTGGCATCCTCTCGTACCATGGTGGTCAACACAATAGGTCAACTTGCAAGAGGAATCACTTTTGCATACAAACTCTGATTGATGCATGGTCTACACCATTGGAAAGTTCTTGGAGTGTAGAACATCATCAAGGGGGTGGGCTCATGCTCTGGACACCATTACCCAAAAAAACACTTTTTAATTCCTCAAATTTCTCCAAAAGGTTCTGGACCCCAATTTTCCAAATTGGGACTTGCCACTAAAATGACCCTGCAAGTTGATTCCTCCAATTTTTTTCACTCTGAAAGCATCAAGATAGATGACAAATAATATAATGATCCAATCTGGAACAAGTGCAAATAACTCACAAGCTAGTGTTTAGCAGGAAATGTATCACTTAAAAAGGGCCAAGACGTCTGGAGACACACCCGCATTTTTAGGTAGCACTCCTAAAGGAACCTAGCACCTACTCATCTAGCCTTATCATTATGGATCAAAGTCTCATAAAAAAAAAATTCAAACCTAAATAGAGAGAATGCAAGACCTAATCTCTCAACCATATAATCAAACCACTTCAATTGAAATGAGACTTATTTTAAATAAAATGTTATCATTTTCCTTAGATTTATTATTAATCGAAAATACCATAACCTTCAATATTCTTAGAAGGATTCTTTTTCTCTAAAATAATAAAGTCAAGTCATAAGAACTTACCATTCTTAATGCTATAATGAAGGAGGCTAGCCATGAATATGCTCCTTCCTCGGAACAAAGTCAACTCTGAGCATGTGGAATTCGGATTTGCATGACCTTTCTTCTAAGGCATTTATGCTTTACATTTGCATAACTTTTTTCTCAGTTGAACATTTCATCACTTTTTATTTAAAGGATAAACAAATCTTAGGTGAAATTATGTTCTCATATAAAATTGAAATCCAAATTAATAATTTTCATATTAATTTAAACTCTATTAAATTTTATTAAATTAAATAAATTTTAATTTAGTATAAACTCATTTTAACATACGCAATAGAATTGAACTCTATACTTTTTAAACATTAATAATGTCTTTAGTACAATGAGGTAAACCTGAATATTTGTATTTCAGTTTCTCATTTATTTTTCATTAAATAATATAAATTAAACTTAGAAAAAAACAAACATTCAAAATTATAAGCATCATCTAGAGATCATGGTGGGTGCCACGTCTATCTCGTTGACCAAAACTTGGTAGAACAAGCTTTTTTTAATCATTCATGTTTAGTTGGGATTCATGTTTAGTTGGGATCCGGATGCTATGTTAAATATATGTTAAACTTCAATTTTTTTAATTGTTACTTTGACTTCTTGCAGTGGACACGAAATTTTATGTGTAGTGGGCAAC
The DNA here is from genome assembly GCA_900067695.1 of Picea abies. Lineage (NCBI taxonomy): Eukaryota > Viridiplantae > Streptophyta > Pinopsida > Pinales > Pinaceae > Picea > Picea abies. Next base: position 6,030 of record CBVK0100383634.1, on the reverse strand, counting down.
AAGTCAAGTCAATGTGTATTTGGTCTGCAAGGAATTAAAGTATTTACAATATTATTATTAATAACAATTATATATAAATATTTACAATTATTTTTTATATTGGAATTGGATAAATTATATTAATAAAAAACTGTAGCTGAGTTAGACAAAACTTGTTTTATCATCTAGAATGTTTTTAGATTTCAAATAGGAGTAAACAAATCTAAATCAAAATACAAAATGTACATATGTATGTTGGAAAAATTTCCTAAGATTACTAGTATAGATTCTACAAAAAGTGTCTAAAATGCTAATAACTTTTAAAAACATAAACTTGTTAGAAAATATGGCAGCTTGTGGCCTCTTTCAAGCCCATGTTGGAATATGACAGCTTGTGGCCTCTTCTAAGCCCATGTTGGTTGGCATAGATTCATGTTCCTCTATCTCCATACTCTCAAGAAATTGATGTACCATATCCTCGTCCTTTGGTTTTCCATGTCCTAAGTTTATAGATGTCCTCTAATTGGATGCTCCATATTGAGCATCTTTATGCAAATTGGTGACCAGGTTCCTAATCATGTTCAATTTAGCCTCAAGAATGGCAATTTTCTTCTTTAGTTGGACCAAAGTATTCATGATTGAAGCAAATTGAGAAACTATTTGATGATCATTGTCATGCACCTTGATTGTAACTATTTGAATAGAAGCCCTATTTCCCTAGATCATTTCCTCATGTGATCTTAAAACTCTCTTGATCTCTTGTAGTTCTCTTTAATCCATCTGTGATGTGACAAAGTTGGGACACCACTCTGAAATGAAGAGTTGAAGCTAGGTAACCCAATAAAACCACATATCCAAACCTAAGATAACCTTGGCCAAACCAACTAAGAATCTAGAGATAGTGGTCCACAAACCACGTTGCCCAAACCAAGGAACTAAATTCTAGACATAGGTCTTGAAATTTTTATGCCAAGCAACAACATTCCCAAAGAAACAACCCACCCAAAAGCTAAGAACCTTAAATATACAAGCTAGACTAGAGAAACCATGCAATCGAGCACACTATGTCTATGAAAACATATAACCAAAGGTAACAAATAGATTGTCTAAAAGGAAAATAAATATCAAGTTCACCAACTTGTAAATGGAGACTAGCTTGAACAACACGAATGCAAATTGCCAACAACAATTGTAAATGAAGGGAGACATCCCACAGAACTTCTTGCAATCCACATAGCAAATTGACATAATCCCACCTTGCTTGGGATATAAAACCTAACCACCTTCAAATGTCCAGTTCTCTGCGGGCCTGGGCATGTGAAAGGGGGACTCAGGTCTTGCCGTCATTAATGCAATGATTTGGAAGTGGGATTGGCTCATGGATGACATGTGACTAATCAAATTAATAATACTTACTCATCAATGCATGAGGGTCACTTAAGGTATAGTTTGGTATGTTTTTGAACCATTTGTCTTTAAACCCCCCCCCCCCCACAATTTTATCCTAATACCTTCATTAGCAAGAGAGTAATATCTTTGTTATTGTTCTCCCTTAAGACTTGGAAAAAGGATATTTTTTTTAATCCAATGGCCCCAGGAAGAATTGAAGTCAAAATTGATGCAAGCTTGTAATCGCCCGGATCCATACTTCTTGAGATTAACCTCCAAATGACTTTGGCACTCAAGGCTAGATTCATTACAGAAGGATCTTTGATCCCAAGACCATCGTCATCCTTTGCCGATCTTACAATTTTCCAATTAACCAAATGGATTTTTTTTGAGTTTGTCTTACTCCCTTGTCGAAGAAACTTTTTTATTTCCTATGCCTTCACAAAATAATAGCACAAAGGAGTAGTCTAATGAGTTTAGAGAGCATATAAATAACAACTCTTTCATCACAAGACCATTGTTTGTGGAATACATAAACTCACAACTCCATAATACCACCTTGTGGAAAAGATTTGGACATATTCAAAGAACATTGTTTCTCTATAATAATTAAAGCAACACAATTCTTATTGATTTGTAATGTAAAATAACACTTTAAACTCTATGACAATAGGGAATGATCTAATGAGTTTAGAAACCATGGGAAAAAAAAAACTCTCTCTTTAAGGGACTATTGTTTATCAAAGTCCAATACACAAACTCACAAGTCCACGAGATATTATATAGCCTTGCAAAAAAGTTTTGAACATCTTCAAAGACCATTGTTTAAAGCAACATAACTCTTGTTGATTTATGATGTAAAGCAACACCTTGGACTTTGCAAAAATAATAACAAGAGGAAATGATCTAATGAGTTTAGAGAACATGTAAATAACAACTCTCTCATCGAGAAACCAGTGTTTGTCGAAGTCCAATATACAAATTTACAAGTCCATAACACAACCTTGTAGAAAAGGTTTGGACATTATTTGTGTAGCATAACTAAAGCAACATAAGCAACCCATTACGCTAACTTGAGTGATTAAGATCTATGAATAACTTGAGTTGTCTACCTCTACATATGTGGACCTCACTCTGTGTCCTTGTCGAATTAATGTACAATAATCTACACTACTTGCTTTACAATGGATACGATCCTTGAAACAAGGAAAATTGATTGAAAACTTTTCAAAAATATATTTTCCAATGAAAAAAAAACTAAATCAACATGACTCTTTTTAATAACAAAACAAATGACAACCAATACATTTACTAAAACCTAGATTTAATGTTTTAATTAAATATCCATATCTTATATAATATGTAAGAGGTACATGAAGTCATATCATATATAATGGTGTAAGAGGTACATGAAGTCATTGAAAACCTATATGTTATTACCCTAAGAATATCCAAGTGCCTTTGAAAACCTATTTGTTATTACCCTAAATGTCTAAATTTAATGCTTAATTTCGCTATCCAAAAGTCTCACACAATCTTAAAATATCAATGGAAAAATAGTTTACAGAACACACTATCGCTTGAAAGATAAACAAATTCTTTAGAAGTCATTGAATTAGATGGCAACATGTATACAACACTTTGAAACTCATTGTCTCTTCTTTGAAACTCATTGTCTCTTCTGTTCCATTCAATTTTCATACTCCCCACTTGACATCAAATATTTTCCAAAAGTAGCTGATACCTATCGTGCCCTAGACTACGCCACATGTTTAATATTTATATACTAAGCATGTTATGCATGGAAACTTAGAAATTCATCCATGGCATTGAAACTTAGAATTTCATTCATACAAGTTCTGTCAGGCTCGCCTTCCATGGTGGCGAAGCTCTCGCTGGATTAAAAACGACCCCACATGAAGGAAGAACTTAGAAAAATTCACCATGATTGGATCTAAGAGTAGAATATAAGAATGGAGAGAAAGCTCCATGATCCCTCATGGACTTCTTTGAGATTCAAGATAAGTTGAAATACCTGAGAAGTTAAGTGTCTGCAAATATGGCCGCCATGTTTATTCTTCATGGAATTTTTGTAGCTACCATAATTGGACTTCTGTGTCTGAATCAATATTTCAAGCGTTACAGAAGGCGTGTGAATCTTCCGCCCGGGAACTTGGGTTTGCCTGTGATAGGAGAGACACTGGCGTTTTACAGAGCCTCGAGATCGAATATGCTCTTTGAAGATTTCTTCGGGAAGAGAGTTCAAAAATATGGGAAGGTTTTCAAAACTGGATTGATGGGATCTCCCACCGTGGTCTTCACTGGCGGCGCGGGCAACCGTTTCTTGATGTCTAATGAATTCAAGCTGGTGGTGAGCTCGTGGCCCAAGAGCACCATAGATCTCATGGGCACCGGTTCCATCATGGAGAAACAAGGGAGCGAGCACCGGTGCCTTCGAGGGGCTGTCATCGCGTGCTTCCGTGGGGATGTTTCTGAGACAGTTGTGGGGAAGATGAGCTCCGTCATGGAACGCCACTTTGCAAGCCATTGGAAGGGAGAGAGCGTGGTCCGTTTGTTTCCATTGACGAAGCTGCTCACGTTTTCCTGCGTCTGTAGTTTTTTTTTAGGGCTTGAAGACGACGAGGAGGTGAAGGGTTTCTTGAAGTTGTTTAAGATTGTTTTGTCGGGGTCTTTGTCGATTCCCTTGGATTTCCCTGGGACTCGGTACCGTCGGGCGAGGACTGCTCGATCCGACATCGACCGGTTTTTGTCGCCGTTGATTGAGAGGAGGAGGAGGGAATTGGAAGAGAGGAGAGCCTCCCCGGATCAGGATTTGTTTTCAAGATTGCTGACTTTAAGTGACGACGATGGTAAGAAGTTGAGCGACAAGGACGTGATGGATAACATTGTGTTGTTTATGTTTGCTGCTTATGATACAACTTCTCTGGTCATGACCATGATGTGCAAAATGTTGTGGGAGCACAAGGATTGCTATCAAGAAATGTTACTAGGTATGAGATGAAGTTACCCCTTATCTAGTTTACTTTACTTTCTTATAAGTAGTTTTGTTTTGAATTTGAATATGCTTCTAAGTGGTACTTTACTACTTTCTTATAAGCAGTTGTGTTTTGAATTTGAATCTACTTCTAAGTGGAAGTATGGTTAATAGAGAATTTAACTATGAAAATGGAAAATAAGGAATTTCTCTTCAAAATGTCACTATGTCACTTTATATATAGTTGTTTTTTATTCTTTCTCATTAGTTTAGGGGTAGGTTTTTGAAAAGATGATTAAAAAGGCTCTACTTGTCTTACCCCAACCTGAATGCTCTTAAATTAATGACTTATATTGTGATATAATACCAATAAGAAAAATCAAGGTTATGGATTGAGGGGATTGGGGTAAGTTAAGAAAGGTGTTTGTATCTCTTGAGATTTGATCATCTTACTATTTAACTCCTCTCAATTGAATAAAGACTTCCCTCTTTGTCCTCAAGGCCTCCTTTATTCCCATTTGATTGTAGCCCACAACTACATAAACTAGCTATTAAGAGTTGAATGTGACAATCAAACTTTCAATGCACATGGTTGTTTATTTTTTTTGTGTCTCACTTCCTACCTGTATTGGCCCACCCCAATCCTACTAAAGCAATGATCTACATTGCCATAGAATACCCCTTTCCCACTTTAGTGGTAGGCCTTTCAAAAGATGGTAAAAATGGCCCTATGTGTCCTACCCCAATCCCAGTCTTCCTAAATCAATGAGCCACATTGCCATAGAATACCCCTTTCCCACTTTAAGGGTAGGCCTTTCAAAAGATGGTTAAAAGGGCCCTACTTATCCTACCCCAACCCCAATTCTCCTAAACTAATGGCCTACATTTCCATGGAATACCCCTTAGCCACTTTAGGGGTAGGCCTTTCAAAAGAAGGTAAAAATGACTCTACTTATCCTACTCCAACCCAACCTCCTAAATTGATGACCTGCATTGCTATATAATACCAATAGGGGAAATCAAGGTCATGGATTGAGGATATTGTTTCTTTTCAAATTTATCATCTTACTACCCCTCTATCTAAATCCTCTTAATTGAACCAAGACCTCCCTCTTTAGAATCAAGGCCTCCTCTATCCCCATTTCAACATAACCTACAATTACATAAACTTCCCATTGATAGTTGAACATGACAATCAAAATTTCAAACCATATGGTAGTTTTTTCAAAATATTGGCTCACTTCAAGGGTAGACATTTTAAGAAATGGTTAAGCAATCTTTAAAGAAACACTCCTTCTTGTCCTACCCCACCCCAAATCCTCCTAAATTGATGACCTACATTGCTATAGAATACCCCTTTCCCACTTTAGGGGTAGGCTTTTCAAAACATGGTTAGACGGGACTTTCTTGTCCTACCCCATCCCTAGTCCTTCTAAATTGATGACCTACATTACCATAGAATAGTCCTTGCCAACTTTCAGGGTAGGCATTTCAAAAGGTGGTTAAAAGGGTCCTACTTGTCCTACCCAACCCCAATCCTCCTAAATCAAGGACATGCATTTCCATAGAATACCCCTTTCCCACTTTAGGTGTAGGCCTTTCAAAACATGGTTAAAAAGACCCTACTTGTCCTGCCACAACCCAAATCCTCCTAAATTGATGACCTA
>CBVK0100383631.1:0-10960 GCA_900067695.1 Picea abies | reverse complement strand
GAGGCATGCCATGAAGCTTGAAGATATGATCCATGAAAATTTGAGCCACTATGGATGTAGTGAATGGGTGTTGAAGAGCACATAAATGATCATATTTGGAAAGACAATCAATGACCACCATGATGACAGATTTATTTACCAATTTAGGTAAGCCAACAATGAAATCCATAGAAACATCCCTCCAAATAGCGGGTGGAATTGGAAGTGGTTGTAGTGTGCCCAGGGCTTTGTCTGTCTCTCCCTTGTTGCATTGATAGACATCACATTCCACCACAAAGGTGTGTACATCATGATTCATACCATCCCATAAAAAAGAATGTATGAATGGTAAACCCAAAATGCCCAGTTGTGGGTGTAGCATGAAGCTCGGATAGCACTGTGGATTTAAGTTGTGACTTTTTTCTTAAATACATATGGCCTTCGTAGTGAAGCTCTTCATTGTGCCAAGAGTACTCTAGAGAAACTGAATAATTGTCTTGAAATTATTGGATCAGATGTGACATTTTGGGATCTTGTAGCCATTCCTAGCGAACAACTTGGAGCCAATCTAGTACAATGAAGGATAGAGAAAAGAGGGAACCTTCATATTCATATTTTGCAACCAAATTGTATTTTCCTTTCTTGTAAATGATCTCATAATCATATTCAAATATCTTGGTCACCCATTTTTGTTGATCCGAGGATGAAATTCGTTGCTCCAGAAAATACTTGAGGCTCTGATGATATGTCTTAATTTGGAAGCATTGCCCCAATAGATAAGGACGCCAGAGATCCACAACATGCAGAATGGCCATCATTTCCTTTTCATATATTTATTGTCCCAAATGGTGCTCTAACAGTTGTTTACTAGTGAAGGCCAAAGGCCTGCTATCTTGCATAAGTACTATGCCAATTCCTTTCTTGGATGCATCACATTCCAAGACAAAAGTCTTTTTGAAGTAGGGAAGGGCTAGGACAAGATTTGTACACATAGACCCTTTCAAAGCATGGAATGCTTGACCAGTTGTAGGAGTCCAATTGAAAGCATTTTTTTTAAGGAGAGCAGTGAGAGGGGGTGCAATTTTTCCATGGTTCTTAAAAAATTTGTGATAATATCCCGTTAAACCCAAAAAACCACACAAACTCTTGGGAGTTTTAGGGTGAGGCCAATCCTACATAGCTTCAATTTTCTTAGGATCCACCCTGACACCATCCTTGCCAACAATATGACCCAAATACTCCACTTTGGAAGCTCTAAAGGCACATTTAGATTATTTGAGGAAAATTTGGTGTTGAGAAAGGAGATGGAGAACTTTATCCACATGGGAAGATGGGTTGTCCAAGTTTTAATATATATGAGAATATCATAAAAAAAAACTAAGACAAAATGATGAAGAAAAGGATGGAAGACATGACTCATGAGACTTTGGAAAGTGGAGGGGGAATTACATAGGCCAAAGGGCATGACCAAGAACTCATAGTGACCCTCATGAGTTTGAAAGGTCATCTTGGAGATGTCAGACTCTTTCATACATATCTGGTGGTAACCATAACGAAGATCAAGTTTAGTAAAGTAGGGAGCACTAGTCAATTCATCCAATAGATAATCAATGACAAGAATGGGAAACTTGTCTTTTATGGTGAATTTGTTGAGAGCATGAAATTCAGGACACATGTGCCACGTGCCTTCTTTTTTCAGGACCATGAACATAGGAGAAGAATAGGGGCTAGTACTATAGCGGATGACACCTACGTCGAGAAATTATTGAACAATTTTCTCAATTTCCTTCTTCTGGGCAAAGGGATGATGATACGGGTGAACATTAGGAGGAAGACTGCCTGGGACTAGAGGAATGGAATGATAATGAACATCGTAGGAAGGGGGAAGGCCACAAGGAATGGAAAAATTGTGTGGTGTTTGCAAAGTATAGATTGGATGTCAGGATGCATAGATGGTGTCTCAACTTCTTGAATGGAATTGAGTTGGGAAATAATGTCGGAATGGCCTTTTTTGAGGATCTTTTCCATTCGATGGGAATTGATTATCTGTTGACGCTTGAATCCGTTAGGACCGAAACGACAACCTCACGAGGATGTAAACCCCCCTACATTTTTATAGAGGTGGTACTCCTCTTTAATTTAATATTTTCATGGGACTCTAGGTCTTAAGAATATGGGACTTTGTAGAAGTTTATCGTGGTAATCAAAGAAATATAAAAATTGCAAGAAAGATAAAGGGAAATTTTTTGTTTTCCTTTTAAAGAAATTTCTTGAGAAAGGACCAGGAACCACACAATTCATACATTTAAAATAGATAAGCAAAATTTCCTCACATCCATCATAGTTAAATTAAAGATTTTTGATCACATAAAAATAAAAAGAAGATGATCCACATGCACAAGAGAACTTTAACAGAGTGGACAGATGGAAAGATCAAATAAAGATAATGATAGATCAATCTCAAATACTTTTAATCAAAAATCAGAGTTACAAAGCATAGTAAAAAATGATCTTGAAATAGTTCTCTTGAAATTTCTAAAAAAAATATAGTCTGTTACATATTCTTTGAAATTTAAAATTTGTTTGTCCTAAGGACTGGGATTGGGGCTCCCGTGGACCTTAAAGAAAATATACACAATAATTAATCTGGTAGAAGGAGGATGATGGGCAGTGAAAGAAAATCAATACCTGGAAAGAAGAAAAAGAGAAGTTATTAGACTTCGGTTAAACCTTTCTAGTAAAAGACGCGGAGTAACTAAACGAAGGAATTGATAAAGAAAGAAAGATGTGAATAACATAAACTTACTGTGATGGTCTCTCATGTCTTCACTTGCTTGTTGGTGTCCTTTTATTGTCTTCATTAACGGTTACAGGAACCATATCAACTGTTTCTTACCCCTCGTTGGTCAATTTGTCGATCACTTTCTTGAACCATTCTTCAATATAACTTTTCATTGGTACCACGTTAATCTCATGCCATATTTTGATGTTGAACAGCTTGCCCTCCAAGTCTCTCAAATCAAGGGAAATACCATGTAATGCTTCCTTCTCAAATCAAGGGAAATACCATGTAATGCTTCCTCAATGTCTTGATTCTTCACAGAGTAGTCCACTAGCCAACTTTCTATGTCACCCTCATCATATTCAAGTATACCATAGAACTTTTCAACTGACACCCCTTTAAAAATCTCAACTTGTTCGTCAAATTATTGCTTTGTTAGGAACATTGAGTTGAGAATTAGTTTGGGGTCTTGTAGTTCGTTAGTACCTCCGGCTAGGTCTATTTCTGTGATCCTCTTGAATAGTTATTCCCTCTTTGATATAGCTTGGTTGCATGCTTGAACAATATTATTCAATTTTTTTTATCTTTTCTTTATAGCATGCGTTCAATTGTTTTATCAGACTTGGGGAGGGAAGATCCTTCTCTCTTCTCCTTAGTTTTGTCATGTTGGATTTTTTTTTCCCAAAAGGTAGTACAACATCAAGGTAAAAACCTTCTTCGTTATTCAGGTCAACTTGAAAATACTCATGGAAGGCATGCACCCTTGAGCCAAAAGAAACAGTATTTTTCGAGACCTCTCATGCTTCTGTGATCAATGCTATTCTTTTATTAATATTTCTCTCTACATAGCTTCTGGTTGATGTAAGTAGGATTGAATATGCTTTCAATTTAGCAACGGGTGTGGTGGGTCTGACTATTGTCAAAGGACTAGCTAGAAGTGGAAGAGGCATTAAGGTGTCTTCCAGTTCCTTGATCCTTTCTTTCAACTTCATGTTTTCTGCTTCTAGACCACCAATGGGGTCATCCAGAGCATCCCCGATTGCTCTATGAATTTTAGAAATCTGGGAAGGCCTCATATCTCTTAGGTCAACCTCTAAATGAAATTTTCCTTTCTTATTCTTCATATCACCTTTTTCAATAATAAATTTCTTGGATTCCCTATCAAAGACAACACTCTGAAAAGAAAATGATTCTTCTTCATTGAAAATTCCATTCTCAACTGTCTCTTATGATGAATTTTGATGGGTTGTGTTTTTTGGTTGATCAATGGTGGGAAAAAATTTCTCGATGTCCGCCTCGAGCTCCATGTCTTCAAGAGAGAAGTTGTTGATTTCATTTTCTATGTGATGGTCTTCTTCCTCTTGCACAACATTCTTCCTCTTCTTTCTCAAAGGAAGCTTGTGCAAGCTCTCAATTTTTCCTGAAGGGGGATTTTTTTGTCCTCCATCGTTGGAACTATTGTTGGTGACTTTCCTAGTTGGGTGGGCCATTGGAGCATTGCTTCGAAATGTGGCAGTTTTAGGAGTAACAGTTGGGGATTGGACGCTCATCTCATTGGGACCCTTTCCTTCCTTCTTGTAAAACTCATTAGTACTAAGTATTGCTTCCAAATCACTAGCATTGTGAGTAGGAGCGCCTACGTTGTTATCTTCTTGTTCACTCAGAATAGTATGGATAAATGAATTTTTGAATCCAACTGTCAGCATATGTTCTGTGAAAATTTTGTTAGGGTCAAACCCATTTATCCTTTCAACATATTTTAGGATCACATTGTGGACGTGGTTCGCAAACTCATCAATTTTGTTTATATTCTTGAATATAAACTCTCCAATTTTCCAAGGCAAGGGTATGAATTTCTTTTTCCGTTTCTCATGGAAAAAGTGTAGCCATAAATTATATTGCCTTGCCACTTATGTGATAAACATTTTATCAGATAAGTGGTATGGAAGAAAAGAGGGATTTCCTTGGAACAAAAAATCCTTATAACATTGTGATTTTCCATCTATTCTAATGTCTCTTTTTTATCCAAGAATTTATTTTCCTGGTCGGATATCCTGGGGGTATCTTTTCCAAATAATAGTTCTTTGAACACTGATTTCATAAAAATGCAAAGAAGATTTGTGTCTCCATAATGCTTGGTACCAGAAGGTAACTAGGTCAAGTTCACAGTTCACCCTCTTATAGATAGACAATTTTGGAAATTGACAACAATATGTTATCGCAAACACCAAATAAGAAGCCTTGAATAATTTCTTGTCTTTATTGTACTATGACAATTGGGAGGAGATTTCAATGGAAATCAGTTTTCCCCAATCGAAAATAGCTTGCTCTTTGACTGTAAAATATAAGATATAAAGAATCATAGTTTTCCCCAATCGAAAATAGCTTGCTCTTTAACTGTAAAATATAAAATGTAAAGAATCATGTGGGAAATACTGGTGGTACTTTCTTGGCTTGTCATCCTAGTAAACAACCAAGTGATTTCCCGAAAGGGATTTTTAAATGAGTCGACCTGAATCCTAGTAATTTCTTCTAGGATAGTCGTGGGATTCTCCAAGAACTCAGGAAAGAGGTCCAGGCCATTATCATGTCTTTTTAGGAAATCTTTGCAATCCTCTCCTTTGAAAGTAAGTGTTAGCTATGAAAGTTTCAACATGTTACAAAACACTTGTGGTGAAAGATAGATGGGGGAATGGTCTTGAAGTTGAATAATGAGCTGACTCGGTATGTATTTCTCAATACACCATGCAACCAACTCTTTGCAATTGAATACTTCAGGGACACACCCTACATGCGCAATTCTGGACGTCCATATCACTTCTTTTTTAGCAGGAGGAGATGAATAATAAAAATACACTCTGGACCATTGAAAGTTATGGTCTTTACACCCAAAAATATTCAAAGTATCAATGCAGAACTGTTGTCGAGTTGTTGCTTCCATAGGTTGACGAGAGTGTTCTTTTAACTTGATAATACTTGAAATGAATCCTTTGAGAGATATAACAATAATATAACCTTTGGAAAATCATGCTTTAATGCAACTTAATGGAAAATCCCTTCAATCCATTCGCTTTTTAATATTGATTTTTATGGAACCTACATGAATAGTTATTAGCATTAAACCATACTAAATGTGTATTTGGAAAAGAGCAAAGGTGGTGGAGACAGACGAGAGCAATTTGAATTTGGAAACTTTTGTGAACCCGCCAGCCCAAGAACCTACGAACCCGCGGTTGCGAACAATCGAAAATAGGCTAAGTGTTACACTGTAGTTGGTAAGACTCAATAGGAAAAATGAGATACTTAGGAGTTTGGTATCCGTGGCAAGTCTGACGGTCATAATGTATATCAAGGGTGCTTGGGTGAAAAATGGATATCGCAGAACTTGGAATATGAAATCTTGAACCCGTGGTTGTAAAAACAGTTAAGTACATAATAACACTATGGTTAGTTGGACTCATGATATGGGAATATGGGTGGAGGTGAGGATATGTGAGTCCGCCAACCCGTGAACCCGCCAGTTTTTTGAAAAAAGGCTAAGTATAGTAACTAGAAAGGGAAAAGAGAAAGGAGAAAAGAAAGGGGAATGAAGGTAGGTATAGAAGAGGGAGAAGAAATGGAAAAAAGAAGTTGGGAAAATAGAAAGGGGAGGGAAATTTTGGAAGCAGGAATCGATCTCAACAACTATCTCCAACTGTGGGATGATAACACCCTGTGGGTTGTCAAGAATCCATAATATTTATGACCAAGTGCTTTTGTCCATTGGGCTATGGAGTCAAAGGTAAGAATATACAAACTGAAAAATAGGAGTCAAAGGTAAGAATATACAAACTGAAAAATAAATTTATGTACAAGGGAAATGAGAAAGTTTTAGGTGAAAAAACCTTTGAAATGTTGCTCATTGATAGGCATCATTAACCATTTACCCTTCATGTCTTGGAGCATATAGGAATTAAAACCTAGGATCGTTTCAACAATGTATGGTCCAATCCAGAGCACCTTGAATTTGGTGTGCATAGATGGTTTCTCCTTGGCTTTGTTCTAGAGTAGCACCAATTCTCCCTTCTGAAAATTCTTTACAGTTGCACTTTGGTCAAAATATATTTTGATACTTTGTTGTCTCTGAGAGGTTCTATTCAGGGCCTTACTTTGTTCTTCCTATGATTTCAACAACAGGTTGATTCTCCTTTGGATAGGTGAATTGTCTTCTTCATCTTTTGTATTAACCATGAAAGTCAAGGAATTGAGCTCGAGGCTAATTGGATTTTTTACTTCTTTCCCATAAACCAATGTATATAGGGGCATGCCAGTGTTTTCCTTTGGAGTTGTTATGCTTGACCACAATGCATCAGTCAACTTCAAATTCCAATTCATTTGGTTTTTGTCAATAGTTTTCTTCAATATTTGAATGAGCATCTTATTGGTGGATTCTGCAAGACCATTCCCTTGTGGATATATCAACAATTTTCTTCAATATCTGAATGAGCATCTTATTGGTGGATTCTGCAAGACCATTCCCTTGTGGATAATAGTTTGATGATTTCCCCATAATAATTCCATATTCTCCACAGAATTATATAAACTTTGAACCAATGAAAATGAACCATTATTGGTGATAAGCTTATCTGGGACACTGAATATTGAAAAAATATTGTCTTTGAGGAACTTAATTAACTCTTCAGAATCGACCCCTTTTAATGGCATTGCCTCAGGCTACTTTGTAAAATAATTTGTAGCGATTAGGATATACATGTGTCCCTTGCCCGACTTTGGATTTATTGGCCCGACAACAGCGAGTCCCCATTGAGAGAATGGTTGTTCTACAATTATGGGTTGTAATGACATCACAGATCTCTTCATTTTCCCTGAAAATTGCTGGCATGATACACATTTCCTTATTGTAGCATATGAGTCTCTGAAAATGGATGGCCAATAAAATCCAACTCTTATTATGTTATGGGAGGTTGCAGTGGGTGAAAAATTTCCACCACATATTCCTTCATAGAATTCTCTCATTAGTTCTTGGGCTTTGTTTTCATCAACACATCTGAGTAATATACCATCATAGTTCCTTCTGAATAGTATATCAACAATCAACAGATATTGATTTTCCTTCATCTTCAATGTTCTTCGCTCTTTAGGGTTCATGGTTACTGGAAAATTCCTAGACCTCAAGTAGAATACAATATCTCCATACCATTCTGAATCAACCAATGGTTCTTCTACTGAAATTGAAATCATTTCATCCACATAATCACTATTTGTGATGAGGTTGCATAAACCTTGTCCTTCGACAACCTTTAAAGGTTTAATTTCAATATCGTATTCTTGGATCTTTGCCAACCAATTAGCCCATTTTCCTTTTCTTAATTGTTGATTCAACAACATCTTTACTAACGAGGATGGAACATAAGCAATGACATGGGAATTTAGTATGTACGTGCGAAAATGCACCACCACTTTCACAAGAGCTAGGGCTTGCTTTTCCAACTCTGAATGCCTTAATTCATAATCATGAAGGGTTTTTCTCATGAAACTAATTGGGATTTCTTCACCCTTGGTATTCTTCTAAGTAATAATAGAGGAAACAATTGTTTCTGTAGCAAACGAATAGATGATGAAATCCCTTTGAAAATTTAGGCTAATGAGGACAAGAGTTGTGGTGATCCCTATTTTGATATTATTGAAATCTTCTTGAGTATCCACTGTCCATTCAAACCTCTACTCCTTCTTCAACAATAAATTGATCTTTCTGAAAAATGATTGAACTCCTTTCTTAGATGATGGGGGATTGAGTTCATTTATTTCTTTAACTCTTTCTGGATCTATATAAATCCCGTCTTTGCACACAATATGACCCAATAGTTTACCTTGAGTTACAACAAATAAACATTTCTTTGGATTTAGAGAGACACCATATAATCTGCATCTGTCAAAAACTTTTCTCAAGTGATGGATATGATCTCCCCTTGTTTTTGAATGCACTGTCAATTCATCTTTATAATCTGCCATGAATTTTCCTATCAAACCACTAAATGCATGATCCATGTCCCTATGGAATGTGAATCCAACATTCTTCAAACCAAAGGGCATCCTAGAATATGCATATGTCTCCCACGGTGTTATGAATGTTGTCTTTACTTTGTCTTCCTCAGCAACCAAGACTTGATTATATCCATAGAAACCATCCAACATGGACATACAAGATGATCCCGTGACTTGTTGGAGAAGAAAATCCATGTTAGGTAAAGGATAGTTATCCTTTAGGCTTGCTTTGTTAAGATCCCTGAAATCCACACACATCCAGATTTCCCTGGTCTTCTTTCTTACTATCACAGGGTTTGAAAGCCAATCAAAATGTCTAATCCAATATATTATTCCAACCTTCTTTAGTTTCTCCAATTCAACCTTTACCAAAGGTTTCAATTTGGGGTTCATCATCCTTCTTTTTTGCTTGACCAACTTTGCTTCTTCTCTCAAAGGAATGATATGTCGAAATATTGTATATCATAAGCTTTCAAATAATCATAGATCCATGCGAACACATCAATATATTCTTTAAACAATGCAACATATTGGTCAACTTCTTCAATGGTGCAATCTGTTGGACAACTGAGAGGGGGGGGGTGAATCAGTTGTTATTGAGCTTAAACAATTATGCTTCATCCAGATTTCCCTGGTCTTCTTTCTTACTATCACAGGGTTTGAAAGCCAATCAGAATGTCTAATGGGGTATATTATTCTGGACTTCTTTAATTTCTCCAACTCAATCTTTACCAGAGGTTTCAATTTGGGGTTCATCATCCTTATTTTTTGTTTGACTAGCTTTGCTTCTTCTCTCAAAGGAATGATATGTTGAAATATTGTTTTTTCATAAGCTTTCAAATCATCATAGGTCCATGTGAACACATCAAGATATTGTTTAAATAATGCCACAGATTGATCAACTTCCTCAATGGTGCATCAACTCTCAAATTGACATATTTTGGGGAACTGTCAGTTCCAATATTGAGCTTTCTTATTTCTTGCACCTTTCTAAGTGAAATTTATTCCAGGAGTTTCCTAGCATGATCATATTTTGTAAAAATAGATTCATATTGTATACAATATTTCAGGACAACAGACATGTGATTGTCTTCATCATCATCATCATTCAAAAAAAAAAATTCCAACTGTTCATCATTCTCAAACACTTGAAAATATTCCATGTTATTGGGTACAGAAGGTCAGGATGCTCTTTCTACTTGAAAAAGTGTTTTTTTCTTTGTATATCATCTGGGTTTTACAATGAGGCTGCCAAGGCCAATTTATCTTCCTTCTGATTCTCGTCCCTTGGAATGAAGGAAATGTTGAAAGAGATGAAAGATTCCATCAATTCGTTAACTATTTTGAAATGTAACTTGAGTCTTTCCTTGTTGATTTTATACCTCTAGGTGACTGATTAATCACCAACTCATAGTTTCTAGTCACAATTAGATGTTCGATCTTCATTTCTCATGCAAGAATTATCCCCTGAATTAAAGCCTCATATTTTGCCTCATTATTAGTACATGCAAATTCCAATCTGATAACATGTGGATGCATAATCTTACTTGGACACACAAATACAATTCCAACTCCACTCCCGGAGCTCAAAAAATATCCATCGAATGAAACCCTCCAATAACCTTCAAGAATATACTTTTGATTCGCTACATCTTGCACTTTCTCTAGGATTTCACTATGTTCCATGTCTAGGATAGCATAATTTCCAATTCTGACATCTATATAATCTTCCATTGACTCATTTTATTTATTTTTGAAAGAGAAGGGTTTCCTGGGTTCACGGGGCACCTTAATCATTGCTCCTTCTTTGCCTGGCAACATCATGCAACTTCCATCGTTCATTATATATCCCTTGATCATGGATGACCAATCTCTTCCAAGCACAACTCCATATGTCGGAGGAATTTCTACCACAATAATATTGAAAACTATAATAATATGGTGGGCGGTCGTGATCCAATCATAAAAGTCCTTGATTTCTCCATAAGTTGGCACTTTTCTAGAGTCAATTGCATATATACTTTCACCAGTTTCATAATATTTGCTATAGTTCATTCCCAATGCCTCCATGACCACTAGTGGCATGATATTATTGGTCGCGCCGGTGTCAACTAAACAATTATGAAGTGCAACATCATGATTTTCAACTGAAAT
>CBVK0100383613.1:0-10342 GCA_900067695.1 Picea abies | reverse complement strand
TGCATATAGATATGCTAGGACATATCTGAGAATGTTTTCTAATTTAAATGATATGGTACATGTATTTTTATTTAACATGATGGATAATGTAATTATGAATGTGATGTTGTATGTCATGTGTAGAAAAATATTGGAGTTTTTGGGGAAGACAGTTACCAATGATGGAAAACCTTAGGTAGATAACACTTTCAAGATGGATGTTGTTGAAATATTGATGAAGGGACTTTGAGAGTTTCCATGAAGAACCACTAATGAGGTAATATCAAAGAATATGATGGAATCCAAAACAAGTATAAAAGTGTTCATGCCTATGTGGAATAAGGCATGAAGAGGTTGGGTAAGAATACATTCTAAAATATTTATTATTTTAATGATATGCATGTGTTTTAGAGTGGTTGTTGTATGCCAATGATACCCAAGTAGGGTATAATTTAGGAGAGAGAGACATGAAGGATATAGGGAGGAACCTATGACATTCAAGGATGATTGAGATCCTTGCAATAAATTCATGAACTAATGTTTCATGAATGCATTGACCAATCGAGAATGATTGGGAACAATAGTGCTCGTGAGAAACATATTGACTTAATGCATTGAGGAAATGCATGTTTACATGAGAGGGAAGGAAATGGACTACCCATTATGGAAGAAGTACCTTCCAATACTCTACCATAGTTTTAAAATGGTAAAGAGAGGAATTTTGTGGC
Organism: Picea abies; assembly: GCA_900067695.1. Taxonomy (NCBI): domain Eukaryota; kingdom Viridiplantae; phylum Streptophyta; class Pinopsida; order Pinales; family Pinaceae; genus Picea; species Picea abies. The sequence goes on along the minus strand of CBVK0100383613.1, from coordinate 9,635 downwards.
CATAGATGTTGGCACCTTGGTTACTAGTGAAGAAATAATTGCTTGAATACAATTATATGAAGTTTTAATTTCATATCATGATAAGATGAATTGAGGCCATGATCAATTTGTGGTAGGGGGCACACTCATGTTGTAATAATAATTGCTGATAAAGAATCCATGTGGTAATAGGTTGGGTGAGTTCCAATACTCCAAGGAAAAGTCCCTAATATGTAATGTGGTAATTTGAGATCAATACGAGGGTGCATTGTCTGTGAATGTGACCCTGAACATTAACACATTGATTAAACTCATTTAATGTTGGATTTCATTTGGAAAATCTTGGATGCTGAAATGATGCATGGGTAAAGAAGAATATTTCCTTTTGATTTATATATTTGAATAGATAAAAGTGATTTAAATGTTAATATGCACAGTTATGAAATTTTTGTGAGCCACTGCAAGTGTGAAATGAAAGTATAATGTGCAAGTGAATTAAGAATGGTTTGGTTGTGTGAGTATTGAAATTGCAAGAAAGAAGGGTCTTGGATATGGTAGTGTTGTAAGCCCATAAGGAAAACCAATCCCTGCTGATTATAAAAGAGCCAAACTTCCATGAGAAAGAAATATCAGGATTGTGGAATTAGATTCTTATATGGAATAGATTGAAAATGGAATTGTGAATTAGAAAAATATGTGGGTAATAGATTTGAAAAGAAGTTTGATTGACAACTAAATCCTAGGTAGGTAAGATGGATCGCCTAAGGGATTGTATAATAGAGAAAGGGATTCCCGATATGGAGATCCCAAAAGGCGAGTGACCGCAAGGAAGACCAGATTTTGATTGCTCATGTGAGGGAACTCGGTCGAGTCTTTAAATTTTTTTCATTTGTTGAATGGGATCATGCACAGAATTGGTATGTCAAGGAAGGAAGTGAGTCGAGTTAATGATACATCCATATGGATGCAAAACCATAAACTACTCAGATAAGTATTATGTTGATTGTAAACTTCCTCTTTAACTATGGACAATAATAAAATGTTTTTACATAAAAATTGAGATTAATATGATTGTTGTTTGAAACTGTTGTAGGCATGTATTGAATGCCAAGGGCCTGGGAAAAGAAAAAACCAAGAAAAGGAATAACATTATTGATACAAATAAAAGAAGAAGGAATGGTAGGTATTTCTAAAAATAACACTAAGGACAATGTTCTTTTAAGGGGAGGGTATTGCAACACCCTTTTCCCCCCAACTTGTAATTAATCATAATTAGTGATTTCCATGCAATGGTATGCAAATATTGTAACTATGTTATTATTTAATTGTAACTACCAACAACTGACTATGGGGGTGAAGCCTTAAAAGTACTAGCCATGATATCACTAGAGGAATGAGAGGGGGTTGTATTAAGATAAAGGGCCCCAATCCACCTTGATAAAATATTTAATTTGGAAGTATTCATATTATTTCCCTTAGCAGAGATTTCAAAGAAAATAGTTTAATTAAGGGGGTTGGTAGTTGAAAAACCCAACCACCCTAATGAATGGAATTATTGAGGGATACCATAAAGGATGGAAAGTTTTTAGCTAGAGGACAATAGGAAAGAAGAAACAAAAGGAACAATTAATAACCTTATGAAGTCATGCATGCAAGAAAATCACATGAGGATAGACAAAAAGAGGGGAAGGAGGTCAAGGATCTGGCAGAGAGAGAGAGAGAGAACAAAAGGGAGTTTGAACTAGATAAAATTATGGATTTTGTAAAAACATAGTAACAGAAGCATATTGAGCTCCCAATATTGGGTCGGAGAACCCAAAAGACTCGACCTAAGCTAATATGGACAGAAGTTTGATGTTGGGATGGAATCTGATAAACCTTGAAGAGGCTTGAGCTAGGTGGGTGTAAGGAAAATCTCTACCAAGAGTAGAGTGAAGGAGAGTGACCTTCAAATATTACAAAGAACTTGAGAGATATTCCCTAGTGGTATCATGGCATGGCATGGGGGTGGCCATAGTGTTAAGAGTGAATTCTTATGAGCCCAAGGTTGGATGGAATGAAGAACACCCACAGTCAGTTGGTTGGTTGCAACCTGAAAATCAGGTTAGTATATCTTCACTCTGTGTAATTAAATGGAGATAAGGATTGATGTCTATGATTGTGTGTAAATGTGTATACCTAGTCAATGGTGTTGATATTGTTCTATTGGAAGTCAATGTATTCATATAATAATATGTCTAAATTAAATTGCATTTATATTGTATGTGTGAGTAGGAGGATCTTGTGTTTTAATTTTACTTGATTAAAGAAATAGTACAATCGATTTCCCCTTGTGAATATAACTGTAGATACATCGACATGTTTTTTCCTCCTGGGTGCATAGCAAAGTATTTTTGTGGCATGATGCTTGTGAAAAGAAAAGAGGCTAGAAAGTTAAGAAATGAACAAAAATTTCTAAAAGGAATGAGATATTTTAATAATAACATGTTGAAGGCCCAAGAAGGCAGAAATGAAATCCTCATATTAATATTTTAATATTGACCTCTCCTTTTTAGGAATGGTTATGTGGAAATGAAATCCTCATTTGGGTGAATAAGTAGCAATGATTATTTCTTGCTAGAAGAATGAAGGAAGAAATGTGTTATAACCTGTGAAGGTTTATGTGCACTTTGCAGAGCTTTAAAGCCCTGTGAAAGCGTCCTTATCTAAATGGAGAACCTACTAGATGTAAATATTCACCCAAGTGGTGAATAGATAATACCTTAGTCAGTTTAGAGGAGAAAAATATATATCATGAAGGCCTCATAAACCTTATAAAATACTGAGAATAAATCCATGAACTGTTAAGTCTTGAATCAGACTAAAAAATTAGGGAAAAACCCATGTTTCTAGCTTGAAGGAATCACAACCATTGGACGACGTTGCGAATAGATATTGATCCTTCATCGGAGTAGGATATGATTCTCATAGAATATGTACCCATATTCAACCATATTCATTGATTTGTTGGCGGATCGAAGGCAGGGAGATCCATACTATTGGGTGGAGGATCATAGTCGAAGTAGCCTTGGATACCTGGAGTGAAGGTACTCCGATGGGAAAGGCCCTGAGGGGAAATATGGACCATTGATCATAGTGGAGGTGAGATCGATTCTTAGTCATGGATCTTCGTAGGGTCTCATATAAGTGAGGTTAAAAGGGAAGGTGATGTCTTGCTAACATCATGTTGATGGGGAATTCCTATGTATCTGAGGGTAATACGTGGCAACCTGTGATTGGTCGAAGGAGTTGGAAATGTGTCCCTATTGAGATCATATCCTTGAATGGATGCTTTAAATTATTGAGTGTAGGATCTATGGGTGGAGAGATCTCCACTGTTGATCAATGAGTAGTTATTTTCATCGAATTTTGGTACTTAGAGTAACCTAGGATGTCAAGGTGTAGGAACTATGATGGTAAGGATTTGAGGGGTGATTTTTACCATAGATCAAGTAGAGTCCAAGGAGAGACCTTTAGAGACATATCACCTCTTAATTATTCAGAAGGAGAGAGCATAGGAAAATCAGGGACATTATCTTTCTGCACCAATATGATGGATTCTTGAAACTTAGCTCGGGATGAGTGAGCCTCTCTTTCCTTGACATAGATGTCCTTCAGAGAAAGTTCCATTTCCTGGTATAAATTTTGGATGGCATCTACCTTCATAAAAAGGTCCTGCGGGCAGCTTCTAGCCTCTCATTTATTTCTAATGCTTGAGTTTGGAAGGTTGAGATGTCTATCGAGGTACCTTCAGTTAGATCCCATCTGGCTTGAAGCTGTTCTATCAATTCATCACGCTAAGTGACTAGTCCTTGGTTGGTTTGTGAACTCTGATGGAGCTCCTCAAGGTCGTCCTGAAGCTATTGAATTTGTTTTTGATCATTAGCTCTGATTTTCTCGAAGTCTTGACTCATCCTGTTCCTGATAGTCTACTCAGTGCTATATATATAAATTTGCAAGTGCTCTACCAACAAGAACTTCTATTGCAATTGTTTGGTCAAATTGTCCATAGACCATTAATTGGCAATGGAAAAATCACCTAATGAACTTGCAACTTCCTTTGCAAATTATGGATCATCTCAGTCATTCCCGTCATACACCATCCTCTTAGTTTTAATTATCGCTCCATATTTCTAGTGTGATTCCCTTTTCACGATGGATTTCCATTTTTTACTAAAAAATAAATCCAAAGGAGGCATCTCTTCGGGCAAGATGGGGGTAAGATAAAATACAAAAACAATTTCGGAATTAGGATTTCCGAAGTTGGATTATAGAGGTGTCAATGATGTAATGGGAGTAGCAATATCTGTGGACTGTTATTGTTCTGTTGTATTTGAGGTGCTGAAAGGAGTAGATGGGGATGAAGGATGAACGTCTTGTCCCTGCTTTAGGAAATCTTTGAGTTGAGCTAGTGCCTGGGGACTTAGCTAACCTGACAATGATGCTTCCAATTCCTGTGCTAACACCTCCAAGCTCTTCGGGGTTTCCTCAAATTTATGTTTACCATAGTGAATTGATTCAGAACATGTAAGCATGGCTTCTTGAGAAGGGGGAGTGGCTATTTTCTCTCCTTGTAGTACCTTTGGCAGACTATTTCACCTGTGCTTTTGAAAGCTGATAAAACCAACTTGTTGATCCAGGGGACGGGTTTGGAATCTATCCTGAACCTCCTCATAAGATATAACTCCCTTGAATATTTCTTCATATGGGGAGTTTTAGTGCATATACCATTTCATGTTGAACTGGGCTAGGCGGTTTTCCATAATATTACGTGGATCGTGTCTCTTGAACTCGATGTCAACAAATTTGACATCCTCCAAGGCTGCAAAATCAACTTTGGAGTGACAAAAATCCAATAATGAAAACATGCCAACTTGAATAGGGAAAGTCGGCCAAAATATTTTATGGGTTGCTTTCAACTCTTTGTTGATGCCTTGTGTCACTGTCTGGTACGCCACTTCTCTGCACACCAACCTATTGGGTAGAAATCGTGGGAGACAATTAGGAGGAACCGAGCAGCCAAAAAATATGATGTAGGAGAAATTCTCCTCGATAAAATAATCTCTGAGCTTGCCCAGGTTTCCCATGATCTTTTCTAAAATCTGGGGAGGTGGGTGACCATACAGGGCTATATGAACAGGAACTACAACATTTTGACAGATTTCATAAAAGAAATCCTTGGCTTTCTCTTCTCATAGCTTGGAATGATAGAAATGAATGGGTTCAAAACTGGTCGAAGTCCAATTCTAATTCATCAAGGGGAAAGGTGTCATGAAACAGATGGCAGTGAGGTTATATGATTTGCGTTCAAGAGTTTTATATGTGACAGAGTGGGAACCTCTCGAATCCTGAATCCGTGGAAAGATTAACCCCTGGATAATTGATTTTAAAACCTTAATTAATCATGTTTAAAAAGGTGCATTAACTTCAAGTGTTTCAAGAATTCGGACTTCGAGGATTTTTAATGTGTCTCGAGAGGAACTTCCCAAAACCTGAAACTGCGAAGCAATTAATTATGTAATAACTGATCTTATGCCTTAATTAATTGCACTTAATTTTAAGTATTTTGGAAGTTCAGACTTTCGAAATTTTAGAATATGATACATGGAAACGTTCGAAATCTGAACCACAGAGTCATTAATTGTCTCTTGTTCATGATTAACTTAGTTATTCAAACGTTCAATTTACCTTTTTACTTTTTGAAATATTCGATACTTCGACATTTTGATACTTTGGTGATTTGTGAATTTACTCTCTGTTAAATTCCCGAAGGATCATCCCTCGCAGTGACGTGGTACATATGATGTCATTATGGATGATGTGTCGAGGAAAGGGAGGTGCCACCTGTTACTTGGAATCGTGTGAATCCTCCAATGAAAATGTCAAAACGGGTGGCACGTGTCAACTTAGGAAAGACTCAAAAGGTACATGTGTCCTACGATTTGTGCCTTTAAAAGGTTTAGGAAAATTTGCGAGCAAACACCTTCGGGTTTCAAAGTTTCAGAGTTTTTATTGTTAAGACTCATTGAAACATATGAAGCGCGGAGCTCCGAAGCGACTGTTAGTGATTTACCTATTTAAAATTCAGGTGGCTCCATAACTCCAGAGGTTATTAGGATCATTCGATCAAAGGGATAACTCATCAACGATAGATATCATGCGTGCCTTATTATTAACTAACCAGTAATGAATTTGATTTAAAAATAAAATGTCATTTACCAAGTTTCCACTTTCTTTGGGTAAAACTTATATTTTCATGAGGTGAAACTATAAAGCTCAAAAGTTCAGCATTGTATGTGTTCCAACATAGGCTCCATTTGGGGATCGTGTCTCCCTATGAGAAGTGAAAGCACAGTAGACCGAGTGCCTTTATTGGGCAAATGGATTCATTATTGCATTTCTTGAAAAGACTTTTAGGAGTTAATCATAAGGAGAAAAAACGAACTTCAACCGAATCTCATAAAACCTTCAAAACACACCTAATTATTAATCTCAAGTTAGGCTATTTAAAAATTTCCCTTTCCTAAAACCGAGTTTGGATCTATTTAATATAATAAAAACATCTTTAACTGAAATATCAGACTTCGACCGACTTCGTTCGAATCAAGTTTAAGTAGATGTAATAATTTATTTAGGGGATCCCTCGTTGGTTCAGAATGTAAATATTACCAGAAAGAGAACTAGATATCATAGTATGTTTTGTAGATATGTATGCCAACCATACATATATCATAGATATTTCTTCACTGCCAACAAGCCTATTTAGTACCCCGGTGAAGTTATCTACTTCTCCCATTGAATTTCCTTTCACCACTTCAATTAACACTTTTGCATTTTGCTGAGATAAGGGCAATCATTACATGAATTTCCTTTCATCATCTCTTTGGACAAGATGGGGGCAATCAAATTATGAATTTACTTTCACCATCTGTCTTATATTTTAATATTTTGAAGTGGGGGCAATCAACCTGTATGTATCATACAAGGGATGATATCTGCTTAAAAGTTTAAAAGGAAGGTCTATCACAATTTTTTAAGTATACTTTGAAACCAATTTTCTCCAAATCTTCAATACACCTTCACCTATAGGGAAGATTTTATAGGGATTTTGATTTCCAGGTTTCGACTTTGAGCGAACTAGTCAGTTTAAAATCCGATAGAAGAGCTAAAGTTATCAGGACTAGCCTAGACATACTTTCTTTTAGTTAAAATCAAAGGAACATAAATTTTTTCTCCTAATCTTGTTTTGGAGATATGTTTTTAAGTTTTCATAGTCATGGTGAATTTCCTTATTTCTATGAAGACTAAGGAAAGGTAGAGAAAATCATGAGTGAATAAAAGTTCGGGAGTAGGTAAAATAACCAGAAGGAGGACTCAGAGGGTCTGACACAAAAAATCCCAAACCCACACAAGTTTATGTATTAATTCTCGAACTTCCTTTGAAGCCCATTTTATTTTTATTTTTTATTTCATTTTTTTTTTTATTTCATAGAAGGCTTTAGAAAAGGCTTCCAAATTTCTCAGTATGAGTGAAACCTTCTTTTCGTTTGAAAAGATTTCCTTACAATTGTAATTGAACTAGTCAGGGTAGGAGCTCATACCTCAAATTTCTTTTGTATTTTCAATCAAGCATATCATTAATTCATCACCTGTTTTGAGAGAAAGTGAATGATTTGAAAAATGAGTGTCGAACTCTGATGCATCCTTATCTTTCATTTAACAGTAAGTATTCTGCACGGGAACACAATACGAAATGTCAGAAAATTCCGCAGAATAGAGATGATATGTGGTACATATGCCTTTATATTATGCTTTGATGATGCCAAGTAAACCTGGTTTATTTACAACAAAAGATAAAATGATTTGGATAATTTACAAAAGAAAGGTAAAATTGCAAATTGAAAAAGAAAACAATGTCGATCCAAACTGGTATATACAATGGGAATCTGAAATATGACTACTGCATGAAATGTTTTAAGTAACGCCCATTGATATGAGCGTCAAGGATTTCTCCATCGATGTTTTCCAATAACAAATAGTTTTTTCGCTCAGCAATCGCAATTCTGAATGGCCCAAACCACATTTTTCAAAGGTCTGCTTGAGGTGTATCAAATGTTCTGCATCAGAATTAGAAAAAACCATCAAATCATCAAGATAAATAACAACGAATTTGTCTCTCTCACTGACGAATGCGATGTCCACCGCTCTCTGGAAACTATCCCCTACATTCATTAAACCAAATGGCATTTTATTGTACATAAAGGTTCCCCACAGAGTGGTAAGTGCAGTCTTTTCTTTGTCGTCTTCATGAACAACCAAATGATTATAACCCGAAAAACCATTAATCATGGAAATCCTATTGGCTCCAACTACCTTCTCTAGAACATGATCCATTTTTAGGAGCAGGTAGTTGTCTTTAAGGGACACCGATTTAAGTTTTTGAAATCTATAGAGAGCCTTATTTCACCATTTTTCTTTCTGACGGGAGATAAATTCACTACCCATTCGGAGTACCTGACTGGAACGATAATTTTTGCATCTAGAAGTTTCTTAACTTCCCTTTCTATCACTTGCATGAGAATAGGGTTTATCTATCCAAGTTTATGCCTGAAAGGTTTAATGCCATGTTTTAAAGGAATCTTATGTTCAATAAAAAAGGCATCGTAAGTTCTAAGATCGTCAGTAGACTAGGAAAAAACATCTTTGTACTTCCTAAGCAACTCAACGTACTTACTTTTCAGTTGGGCCGAAAGGTATTTTGATAACTTGACCATTTTGGGATCTTCGTTAGTTCTGTTGGCACAGGTGCAGACCCAGGGTTCAACACTTCAACATCGCACCAACAAAACCCTAACTACCGACCCTTTCTGAAACACCTACGAAGCAGATGAAGTCTCACCCGAGGTAGAGGCAGGGGGATTGTAGGATTCAAGTGTCTACAACCTAGCCGGGACACAGATATGTGATTACAATACTTAACATAGCCTTTAGCCAACACCATGCATTAGTTCATACATCCATTCACATCGCAGATTAAACCCTAGATATAGAACAACATAGTAACAACTAAGATCAAGTACTTTTCATCACTTAGCACATAGTTATTGGATCAGAGCTAGCATTCATTTATCATCAATAGAGCACTAGGCATCCATATATCTATCTAACATACATAAATACCAATACACTAATATATAAACAACATAAACAATATCAACAACATTTCACAAAGCACATCAACACATGATATACGTGGTTCACCTCAGTGTGGGGCTACGTCCACCAACTTCTTCTTCTTATTTATTAGTCTTCAAGCTTCTGATATTCCTATGCTCCTGTGCACACAGCCACAGATCCAACCCCTCCAAGGGATAGGAGATCTGCACGCACCTCACCAAATCCTCCTTCCCCGAATCAGGTTAGGGCACAAAGCCTTACACAGTCTGTGCACAAAGTCTCTTACAATCACTTTCACTTAGCTCTGCAAGTATTAACATACTCTAGTCATGCACTAAGCCCATGACCTCTAATGACATCTACTTACATCACATAGCTACTTATTTATACATTACAAAAAGGCCTAAACATGGGTAAACCCATGGACTGACATCCCATAC
>CBVK0100383606.1:0-13832 GCA_900067695.1 Picea abies | reverse complement strand
TAAATAACAATGCAAGATGTAAATTTATCACACAATTGGCACTTATCTTGGTAAGAATGTCACCAAATGCGTACAGACCTTCCATGTATCTCCCAGCCTTAGACCACAATATTCATCACTCTCAATAGTGAGTCACCCCTGAATTGGGACTAAACTCCACTCGGGTAAAGGGATTCCTAACCAAGATAAAGGCTCATAGACAACATGAGAGACTTCCTCTCAGGTGCCAACTCAAACTAACAACCTACAATCCCTCATTCCCCACATGCATGTCCCACCCTGGAAGTGTGCCCCTTCTCTGCTAAAGAGTCCTTTGACTACCCCACTTCCTTTCCAGGCTTCAGCAACAGGCTGGATAGGAAGTCTCAGAGCACTGTAGTTGTAGTTTAACACCTTCAAGAAATCAATTCCCAACAATTCTCTCACCCAGAGAATTACTCACTTGCCTAAACACTCGCCTCTTCAATATTCTATGGGCCTGACAACCCACTTCTTCAGTCTGGCTCCCAAGCTAACCAGATACACCAACACAAATGGCTATGGATACAAGTTTAGGTACAATCATGAAGATACGAAGGATAGCTCAATGGGTGTGTGCATGCTCCTAGATGATTGACTGGATGACTGAATGATGGAAGGAATGATGGGAAGAATGATGGAAAAGATGGGAAAATGAACTAAGCCCCAACAATATGTATGCATGTCCCCAACTTGATACTTGTAATGTTGGGAGCTACTTGGCCCCACTTGTCCCCAAATTTATAACTTAGAATAAAATAATTATCCATACTTTATGATTTAAGAAATATTAATATAATATTCCTTTTTGGCTTAATCTCCCTATCTTACCCATTTCCTTAACTTTTAAGCCCCTCCCTTTCCCTAATTAGTGGAGTTTAGTCCCCCATCTCTTTTATCGTGGTCGGTCTGTGCACAACGATGTATTTTATATTTATTATGAGACATATACAAAAATAGGTGCACTGGCCTTTAACATCTAGGCTCTCCAGCCTAATCAAAACATAAGAATCCTAGCTTATAATAACTAATTAGTGGAGTTTAGTCCCCCATCTCTTTTATCGTGGTCGGTCTGTGCACAACGATGTATTTTATATTTATTATGAGACATATACAAAAATAGGTGCACTGGCCTTTAACATCTAGGCTCTCCAGCCTAATCAAAACATAAGAATCCTAGCTTATAATAACTGGCTCACCAGCCTATAAAACGTAGCATATACACAAAAGGCTACCTGGCCTCAAAATTGCGCGCACTTATGTTGTTGTGTGCGGTATCCTAGAATTTGCAAACTTCCTCATTTTACCGTGCAGTACATGTGTGCACTATGCCATGAAATGTGCATACAAAAAATGATATCAAACAACTCACCATCTTAAGTACATTTTCATTTACATTACAATTGGGCAACTCACCATCTTAAGTACATTTTCATTTACATTACAATTGGGTTCGGCGTAGGAATATTACAGAAAGGCCTCCCACAACCCCCTGTGCATCAATTGAAATGAATTGAGAGTGTTTCTATAATTTTAGGGCCAGGGAATCAAGGAGACTACTAGGGAATTTAGTTTCTTGGAGTTGGATCATAATAGGTTGTTCTTTTGTAATGGATTTTTCATCATTATATGCTTGGATTTTCCATTGAGGCCTCGAGTGTTCCAGGAAAGAAATTTCATGGGGAACAGTGGGGTTTAAGAGGGAATGGATCAATCATCAGGGTGATTCTTCCTGAGTTAACCAACATCTCTCTAAGGTCTTACATAAGTTGCTTGTTTCTTTTCTTGCCTTTTTTCTTTTACTCTTTGGTCTGTTTAGAAATATCTTTCGAGGCTTGAGTTTTAATACCCAAAGAAGAGGAGGAGGAGGTTGGATTACCTTTTGATTGAGTTGAGTGTCCTTATTTTCTTTTTATTAGAGCATCTTTGACCATCTATATTTGTTGTTCAGGGATTTCCTTAGGGTCTTGTTGCTTCCAAGATGTCTCTAAGGATTGCAAATCTAGTTCATTCACCTCCATTTATTCTCCATCCTATGATTACCCTCTATCCTCACCATTATTTTGCATATCAATGTCTATATCTTGGATGTTCTTTTCTTCTAGTTCGCATATCAATGTCTATATCTTGGATGTTCTTTTCTTCTAGTTCCATAATCTTTCCGTGCTTTGTTTTCTCTTCCTGGTCCCTATCTATGTTTTGAGGTGCTTCTCGGATAATTTGATCTTCGACTATTGGAGTGATACCTTCTTGAGATTCCTCTTGGGTTCTATGAAGGCTATCAAACTTATAGTTGGTAAATATTTTGGGTTGGTTTGACGGGGCTATTGGTTTTATGGTGTTGCATCTTTTGGTATTCACCGTTTCAAATCCTTCCACATATCTCTCTGTATTGGCCTTAATGTTTGGTTGATTTTTTTTGAGAGGGAATTCTTTGAACATATGTCCATGCTCATGACATTTACGACATCTAAATGGAATATGATCGTAATATATGTACTGTAACCATTCATTTTCTTGATAGAAAAAGACATATTGAGTCTGAAAGCGCTTGAGAGACATTGATGTAGGAACACATTCTTGTATAAGAAGTGTATTTAACCTTTTTGGTGATTTCAAATACTCTGACAAAGGGTCCTAGAGCATTGCCTATGCCCTCCAAGATTTTCTCCTCCTAGTATTCTAATGACAAAGAGTAAATCCTGATTCATACCGGAGCTACCATGAAATATTCTCTTTCTAGGCTAAATTTTTTAGTCCAGAGATAGAGGAAAAAACCTGCTGAGTTGAAAAAGTAAGTACCATTCTCAAAGACTTCGTCCATCTCTTCCATCCTAGTAAAAATTGTTGTGAAAAATATTTTGGAGCCTAATTTGAGTTTGATTTCTCCTTTTGTATTCCAGTGGGTCTGGATCCACTAGTCAAGAGCCTTTTAGGAGGGCTATATACCCTTCAATTTTACTATTACTACATGGTATTGCATGTGATGGATATATTTTTCAATGTTTTTGGAAGTGATTTCATATTCCAGGATGTCAACAATTTTTGGGATACATTTTCCTGTTTGTTTCTGACTATTCTTTTCCTAGATCTCAAGGTTGGATTTGTGGAATTAGCTTCAGTGTCCTTTTATTTCCCTGCTCCTTCTGCTCCTTCCGTTGCTACTGACAAGCTTGGATTTCAATAGCTTTGTGAGTTGTGTTTCAGTCAATTCAATAGGTGAACTTTGCTACATTAAATTATCAACCTGGGGATCATAAACTGATGAAGTGCAATATAGTCATGGTAAAAGGGTAGAACATGATTCTGTAGCTAAACAATATAGTCATGGTAAAAGGGTAGAAAATTATGTAATCTAAACAACAAATATAGGTTATGGAGGAATATTAATGATATGCAAGTGACAAAAATAAGTGTGTTTTGAGATCCCAACACCTCCCCCACATGGAAGGTGTTGCATGTCCTCATGCAATGAAATATCTTATCCTTCCATAACTCAAAAAATCAAAATTTTGTATTTTATCCATGGTCTGTAACATATCCTCTAAAGATGTGAAAATTCTCATCACTTGCTCATTATATCCCTAAAATTTATCTAAGAATGGAAACCACCCTGATTTTTTGAATCACTTAAGTTATTTCAGGTATGCCTCAAATAGTTCCATGGTTCTTAACTTATATCTCACTACAAGTCCCATTTTGCAGCATAAAAAAAACTTTGGGTCTCAAAATCACTCTCCTCACAAGGGAAATGAGAATGATGGCCTGGACATTTCGGATGGGAGAAGGATTCGAACGATGATGTCTCAAGTGATAATGGTCACGCCATAGTCTAAGGAATAATTGGAGGTTATGACAGTGCTCCTTGGATCATGTATTAGGGCATTTTTATTTTCCATATATATTTTAAATAATAATGCGTATCGAAAACAATATTTTTGACATGCATATTAATCATGATTTTGAATGGTTTTTAATATATAGTAGATGAACGATTTTAGCCTTATTTTTTACAGATACAAAATGAAGGGATTAACGTATGAAAAGGAAAATATGGTGGAAAGGTAGCATAGAAAAACAAAGAAAGTGACCATTGAATGAAAAACTTGTTCAATTCCTTCATACAATTTAAGAATTTCAAATTCAAAATGGTTTAAAGAGTCATTACCTTTTGAATGATTTACATGTAGCAAAAAACTGATGGAACTGATATCAATTGGATTATTTGATGTAGCCAATTATGCTGCTATAAAAATATGGAAATATTAATTAAGAAATACAATGATGATGAGTCTGTTACAAATGTTGAAGAACATCTAAATATTCTGCAAAAACAATTTCCAAAATTGAATTTCATGACAATTTGCATGAAATTCACATCTTATACTAATCTAGTTCTTGTAGGAAATAAAATTATGAATCCTGAATTGTGATGTCTATCATAAAGATATCTAACATGCTGTAGTGATAAAAAAATTTAATTGAGAAGAAAATCGACGACAATTGCTACTAAATTTATTCTTATGAGAAACCATGAAAAATATAAAAATATCTAGAATTATGAAGTGAAAAGAAAGATTCTATCTGACAAATGCTGCAAAACTGATTTTCTACAAGTTGACAAGAACTTTATTATTTAAAAAATCAATTGTTGGAAAGAAATGTTGAACATGAAATGTTCATGGTTGATTTAGCATTGATTAAGCTTGCATGGTCTGCCATTTATTTATGCATTGACCACAACTTTGACTAAGCTCCTACGATGACATGGAGAAATTTCAACCTAGATTGATAGGTGGATGGAAATTTGGTGTTGATTTGAAACTATGTCCAAGTCACAATATAGTCTCGGGATGTGTGTATCCATACAAAACTACAAATATACTACATAAAGATGGTTGTAACTGTTTACAAAAAATCTGGAAATTTTTATTAAATCAGTTTTAAAACATGCCCGTGCATCCTTTATCGTGCATTTTATAAAAAAATCACCCATGATTTCCTCAATTTAACACATTCTCCTCAAAACCCATATCTCAAAAATTTCTATTTCAACCTCTTATGCTTGCAAATATTGTGCAAAGATCGTCCCAGGGAACATTCTGCTATAGGAAATCTGGCTGTAACAACACTTTCGATAGTTGGAGAAAGTCTAAAAACTGCAAAATTGCTCTAAAAATATCTTCATAAAGAAAAATAAGCTATGATATTGTGTAACTATCCTCAGCAAAATTTGTTTGAAAGTAACCTTGATACTGAGGCAAAAATCAAATACTAAAATGATTGAAATTCTATTGTTCCAATTTACCTCTATGTTGTCATGATGATTAGAAGAATATGTGTACTAGGTAATTGGATGCTTGGGACAAAACAAATATGTTGAGGACTTTTTGAAGGAGATATAAATAAAGTGAAATCCACCTACATTTGGAACCATAGAAGGACATTGATACCTCAATTCTCTCTCTCCCCCACACAAAGGATGATGCATGTCCTCATTCATCCTTCTAAGATTTGATATTTGAATCATGATAGAGTATGAATGGAGAGGACTATCTAAATATTGAAGTGTTGTAGGAATATTTCATGTTGATCACATTGAATGGTGGCAATCTGAAAATGCAAACTAAAATCAAATACCCGTAATTTGTTGTTGGATATTGATTCTACTGCAGATATACATCTACTAAAATGATCTATTTGTTGAATTCGATTTAAACTCTATTTTTCTTATCACATTTGTTAGATGTAACAAATATTGTTGTAACCAATGCCAAATAACAACCATGAATACTACTAGAGGGACCCAGAAAATATTCTACAAGGAAATGTACTACAACAAGAATACCATTCCCTTTTATTTACAAAAATATGGAAAAATGTTGCAACTGTTGACACCATTAAACCATATTGGTCTTCATCAAAACCTGAATTCGTGGTACAATTATTACCGTGCAAATGGATGTGTCGACATCGAGCATGGAAATAAATCATTGGATTACCGACCATTAATGTGTGTTGTTAACCAATGCAATATCACTCACCATTGATGTAAATGAGTGTCAAGGTACCCTTAATGCATCTTGTCAAGAACAAATGAATGTGTTGGTGTTGAGTAACCTGGAGGATCTGATAGCCAGAAGGCATTAATTCATCCCCACTGCCATCGGTGATGAAACCTATCATTGAGGCATACAAGTTCCAAGGCATTATAAATATCTCTTAATCTTGATCCCATATAGAGTGTTGAAGTCAATGGGACAATACCTACTGGAAGGAAGTCCTTAAAGAATCCCACATCATCTAGTATGAGCATAAAACAATATTTATTTGTAGAACTAAAATATAAGATTGTACCAACATATAGAACTTATCGATAATTTTTCCTGCCAGTTGTCTGGTTTTTAAGAAAAAATCATATTCAGTTGTGCCAGTAAAATGGGTAACCGGGTTTCACAACTGGACTTATTTTTATCTTTACTATTTTATTTATTCATTTATTTCACAACTGGACTTATTTTTATCTTTACTATTTTATTTATTCATTTATTCTTCTACTGTATCTTATTTTTCTTCAAAAAGAAAATCTCTTCCAAGTATAGGAATAATTCCAATGGATCCATGTGCGTAACGAGATTACAAGTAAACTCATATTCATGTTTGAAAGAAATGCTTTGATATATACCAGAATATGAGAAACCAGTTGGCTTTGATTGCTATAATGTCAAGAACTGTTGAAGAGTGAAGGAATGTTGTGAATCGATAGGTGCTTGAAACCATAATTCAATGTAGTCATGATGCCCTTGGTTCACTTGTTCATTATCACCACTTTGTATGTCCTCTTTTTTCATGCCATGCAGATCTTCTACTATTTGTCGATTGGTCTCTTGAACGCATAACAAATCTACTAATGGGAAATATATAAATTGTACCTAAGCCTAAAAATTAGGAAGAAGAAGAGAAAACAACAAATAATGTTTCCCATGGTTGTTTGATCCTTCTAGGTCTTCATCTTGATGTTTCTCGTGGAATTTTTGGTCTTCTATCACTTCCCAAAGTATAGGTATGTTCCTAAATGCTATCAAGATTTGTTCCTCTTGAGATGCAGAGATGTTTCTGGATGCTGTTAGGATTTGAGATATTTATTGGATTATCATTTCCTCCTTTTCTCAACGAATTATTGATCATGCTTGAATTCCTATTTTTGGTCGATAGTCCATGTCTTGCACATGGATTAGTACATGAGGGTTCTTACAACACAAGAAAATAATTGAAACGTTTCTACTTTTTGAATGAAATATACAAAAAAGTGAAGCAACCTACATCTTGAATAAATCATGCTACTAAGACCTTGTTGTCACCAAGTTATCATTTGACATGATTTATTATTTACATTCATTCTATTTATATGCATTTAAATGATAAAAATAAAATAATTCCTTTTTTCACTTCCCCGACAACGATGCCAAATATGTTAGTCAATTCAATAGGTGAATTATACTAAATTAAATTATCAACGTGGGGATTGTAAACTGATGAAGTGCAATGAAAAATATATGCATGCCTTAGCTTTCAATCTATCCCTAAGTGACTACTTATGCAAAAGGAAAGTAAATTGTTCACTGGTTCAGCTACAGAAACAAAGTTTTGTTCAGCTGCAGAAACATAGTTCTATTTAGCTGTAGAAAATAGGGTAAGCTATAGAAAATAGAGTATGCAAAATAATATGTAGAAAATAACTTATATAAATTCATGAAATATTATAATTACCCGAGACTAACAATCTATTGAATTATTAATCACAATATTGCAATTACTGGATTCGAAAGAACACTCATATATTCGATTATTACTCTCTATATATTACTCTATCCTGTGCAATAAAACATAAATTAATTGGAGAAAATGAAAGAACAACAAATATTAACCACACAACTGAATAATGAAAACAATACCAATAGAAATAAAACTAAGCAGTGCAATCCTCCTTAGGGGGGCCTCCTAGCTCGATGACCATCGCAGAATGAAAAACTATAAGATTGAACTTATAATACTAAGCCACACAACTCACGCGATCAAGAATAATTGTATCTTTATATTAATATCCAATCAAAAATACAAAATTACAACCATTCGATATCATCTCCCATGTGTTTATGAAGGTTCTCATAGCTTATATTTATACAAATAGTTCCTCCTTCACAAAATAAAAGGAGTTACAACAAGATGAGGCTAGATCCTAGATAAGTGGATCTACAACCAACCCAATATAGGATTAAGGAAAAGGGTTTATTTGAATTGGTTGAATATCTTAACAAAATTATGAATAACAAAATCCTTGGCTTCCATATTCGTTCATAGAAGTCGTTGGTCGAAGGATGGAGGAGATATCAAAATTCTAGAAATCCCTAAGTAACAATTAGAGGACCATTTGGAGATATCTTTGTTTCACTCCTTATTTCATTTTTTTCGTAGGTTTACATCTCAATTCACCTAAATGAACCCATTCCTCACAAAACCCATGTTTTGGATTCATTGCATTCATCTTCATATGCTGGAAAATGACATGGAAAAACTGTGTCTGCAAATTGTCATCTACAGGAAATTATGGACATTGTCATCAGAATCCATCTTGAAGATCCACCCGTATTTTTTTGGTCATACGATATTTGAGAAATCTTCTTGTGTGTCATTCAATTTATCATATTCTGCACAAAACTAATATTTTTTATTTTCCCAATTCATCTTTATTTGTTCATAAATGACGCATAAAGATCATCTTTAAAAACAAGCCACTACAGGATATTTAGCAACACATCTTTATGTGTTGACTTGAACTTTGACTTATCTCCTTTATTGAAGCGGTTGAATATTGACCTGAGCTGATAGGTGGATAAGCATCTGATGTTGACTTGGAATCATATCCAATTCATGATCTTAACTTGGAGTATGTGAAACCATGTGGAACTACAATTCTTCACCAAAAACAATTAGTGGCTTGCTACAAAATTTCTGATTCTATAGCAACTTATAAAAGCAACAACAATTTAAAATAATTTGCATAAGGAAGAATAGAAATGTACTCAAGAATGAAGAATGTACCTTAAGTGTTCTTCAATGCATTGAATCTGTAGCTAAACAATATAGTCATGGTAAAAAGGTAGAATATGATGTAATCTAGACATCAAATATAGGTTATGGGGGAAGATTAATGATATAAAAGTGACAAAAATAAGTGTGTTTTGAGAGCCCAACATTGTGGTTGGTACCTTGATTTTTTCCTGATAGGGTCTGTTGTTTAGAAGTCTACAAAGCATGTGGATATCCCTTATGGGAGCCTCTTGTAAGAGCCCCATTGTAGGAGGGATCAAAGCTCCCTCTTGTATCTTCCTCCATGTTATGATTTACAAGCGTGACGAAAAAATATTTACAAACTTTAGTGAATTAATGACAATTATTTAAAGTCTTACTACATTCACAAAGCCAGTCACAGGGTATTTGGATCACATACAACCAATAACTATAAAAATCCCAAACCATGGAAAGCCAAAAGACCCCATTACATCAAACTCTCAATTATTTAAACTATGAAGTGATAATTTTTCATTTCTTAAGTCATTTTATTTCTTGGGGAACCCAAACATTTATCTAATTAATCTTACCTTTACATAGTTATTTTTTTAACCGAAACTGGGGAATTTTTATATTTAAAAAATTTGTAGTAGAGATAACATCAAACATATAAAAGGTGTTGATTCAATATCTTTTCGAAGTCACAGTTTTTATGGATTTTTCTTTCTCTCCTGAAGGAATTGGGAGGAGAGAAGGTGAATTTTGTTGTAGGGGATTTTCTTGCCAAATTCCTAAGCACAAGGATAGATTTGTACAAATTGATTAAAAAGAAAAGTACATAAGAAAAATATAGCTATCACTTGCTTTTATAGTCCTTCCCTAAAACAAATTCCAAAAGTGTTTGATATCCCAAGAGGATTGGGTGATTTCTTCAATATTTTGACAAAGGATTGAGAATATTTAGAGTGAACCCTCACTAATGGCTCTGGTCCTTTTTCCTTATCCTCTTCTTCCTCCTATGTTTCCTATGCATCCTCTTCTTCCCCCTCTTCTTCTTTTGCTTCCTTTTTTACTGAAGCATTAGTCTCAAAATCCTCAGGGGATGGATTTGTTTTGATCCAAATTTGGGTTCAATTGCTTCCTTTTCATATTCTTTCTCCAAGTCTTTTGGTTTTATTGTACCCTCTAGATTCACAACTACTTCACATAGATTATTTCTTGAGGTGGGTAAAATTTCTTGGGATGTTGTTGACTAAGATGACCCATTATGCTGAGAATTCCTACACCTTCTTGAGACCATCTTGAACTCAAGTTCTTCTCTTAACTTATTTTTTGATGAAGGTTTCTCCTCTTGGGTTTTTGGATATCTTTTGGCAAAAATGTATATAAACATGACAAATATTTCACTTGAATGGAATATGTTCATAGTCTAGGATCTAATGCTGGATCTACCCATAAATATTGATTTGTATATCATATGGGAGTCCCTTATCCAAATCCACCTCCATGCATGTTCTTGCACAAGAGAATAGGTTTCCTTTTGTTTATGCTCGGTTAATGAATCTTCATAACTTATATCCAATATCTCTAAGAGTACAGTCATCCCATAAAATTAGAGAGAGATGAGGCAATCTAACCTACACCAGGGTTGCTATAATTTCCTCTTCTGTATTAAATTTTAGACACCACAGGCCCATATATATTCACTTGGATCCCATAAAATATGGTTTAAAGCAGAATATCAAATCCCACTCTTCTTTATTAAGAAAAACAAAAACAAAATAGCCACGTCTAAAAGGAAAAGATGATGTTTGTCCTTTAATATTGGAAGACCATTTATGATGTAGCCAAGTTTCCATAGCTTTTTGGACTAGGCCATAGGCTTGTAAAATTTCATATTAGAGAATGTGTTTAGACAAAATGATGGATTTCCTTCTTGGTTTTGGAGATAGGAGGTCTAGTTGAGGAATGGTTTTCAATCATTTTACAAATCTCCTTTGCTAGGGTGGTTTATTTTATAAGGATTCAATGACCAGACTAGAGAGGAAAATACCTCCATTTCTAAACTAAAAACATCTCCCATATTGTACAGCTCAAGTTTTGAAGGAGGTGATGGCAAACTTCACCACTAGAATCAAAACCTTGCACCCTTGAATCTTAGCGTGACGTGGTTTCTATGATGACTCAGTATTGGGCCTTCAACAACTTTGTACCTAGTACCCCACAGCTTTGCATGCAAATGACGATGGATTTCTTCTAGTCTATGGGTTCTTCAATTGTGAATCGAGTAACAAATAGCATAAACCCCAACCATTGATAAAATCGATCATTTCCTTCATTCTCCCAGTCTAACACTAAAATATTTCATCAAAATAAAAAACATTTACCTAGTTATTAATCACCTCTTGAAGTGCCAAATATAACCCAATCTTCAGTATTTAAATATTCAAATTCAAATAAGAAAAATGGATACATGGAACAAAATTTTAGTTTTTCTGTCACTTTTTGTGTATGGATTAGATGCACCCCTTAACCTCCATACTTTTTAATGAAATTTGTATGGATTAGATGCACCCCTTAACCTCCATACTTTTTAATGAAATTTGTATGGATTAGATGCACCCCTTACACTCCACATTTTTTTATGAAATGTGCATGGAATAGATGCAACTCTTACAGTCCATATTTTTTTTATGAAATTTGGTAAGAAGGTAGAGGAATATGTCCTCTACAAATATCCAAATTTTAGGATCTAACTCCAAGATCGAAGGTGTGCTAGTCAAAATACTAAACCCATGTTATCATAGAAATCATTAAATTCATGTGCATTGGTTCTAGACATATGCTTGGTACTTTAACTCAATATTTTTTGTTGAAATTTGGTAGAAGGTAGAAGGAGGTTCCTCTATAACATATCCGAATTTTAGACCCTAACTCCAATATATCATTGTGCACTAATCAAAATACTATTCCCCTGTCGCTACTTAAAAATAGGAAAAATGTGAAATTAAACCAAAACAAAACCATTTTAGGTCTACATGATTGTCCAAACCCCAAGGATGCTCCTACATTAGGACCCCCTAGTTGTAAAATTTTAATCCTCTGACTCAAAATGTAGGTGAAGGACCCCCTAGTTGTAAAATTTTAATCCTCTGACTCAAAATGTAGGTGATAAAAATTTATAGACTCACCATCCTTCTCTACCAATCTCTGCTACTAGAATCCACGACATTTTCTTCAATTTATTTACCTAACACTGCTCTACTTGTACTACATTCTTTGTAATTTTATCCATTATTTTCATTCTTTATCCATAATGTTGGACTACCCCCTTCTCCTTTAACCTAATGGATCTTAATACCTTAAATTTCTCCCATTAAATGATGTTTTTTTCCTTCTCATCCTCCCACTTACACCCCATATCCACTTATTGTTTCATTGATTGCACTAGAACTCCCTTATTATTTTTGTCAACTTGGTTGTTGTCAACATCTCCTTGTTTTTTGGTTCCCCCTTCATGCTCACATCCTTCACCTTATTTTATACACCTCCTACAAACATGCCAAACACAAATTATTATTGGAATGACAAGTAACCATCCGCGCCTCCTTCAAAAGTGTGGTTCTTATCACAGTAATACTTTGCTCTTCATTTTCTTCCATCCACTCTTGCATAGGTTATTTATTCTCTACTTTCTTTAAATATTCCAAAGTTGGGATTAACATTCTCACTTGCTCCAAATTTTGCAATCTCCTTAACAGTTTCAAAGAATAATCTATAAGCATAAATTTTGTTTTCAACTTAGCTACCATTACCTTCCAAGTTTTAATTATCTCTTGTTTTCCCATTATCCCTTTCCATTTGTATATTATCCCACAATAAGGAAGCATTCCATTTTAGTATTGTATATGCAAATCTAAACATCAAAATATTTTCAATTTGTTAAAATTCAAAGTATTTTTCCATTTCTCCTATTTAATCTATCAATTCTTTAGGATTTAAAATTCCAGAATAGATAAGATTTTTAAGTCTAGTTATCTCAAATACCTCTTATCACTATTATCATTCTTTCTTCATCTTGAAATTGTTCTTTTGGTTCTTCTCTTGCACTGTCCAATTCTACTTATCATCATTGTCATCTTGTACTACGTGGGAAATACCTCTTCTTTGTGTTGATTCCATGGAATCCATTTTTTCCATTATTATTCTCGTTATTGTTGCAAGGTCATCATCATCTTCTTCTTCTAGGAATTCCATGACCTCTTCCTCTTTGTTCCATCTCTGAAATTCAATTTTGGATTGTTGTAATATCTCTTCATCTATTAACTCTCCAATTCCACACCATCCACCTAATCCTCTACTCTTGGCTTGGTCAATTCTACCCAACATCCCTTTCTGATGGAATCATCTTCTAGTTAGGAGGCCTCCACAACATGATTACTCGCTCTAATACCACTTGATGTAGGGGATATGGCCTACAAATCGAATTCACGCAACCAAAGAACTCACAACATACAATAAATATGTAAATGCATTAAATATTAACATATATTCCATAAACAATATGTTATCAATTTAAAATCATAACAAATACATTCAACAACAACATATGAAAAAATTATTAAATCAATGGACAATGCTCTTAGACCTCATTACATTCACAAAGACACTCACATGGTATCTTTATCACACACAAATAACAACTATATAAAGCCTAAAAAATGGAGAGCCAAAAGTCCCCC
>CBVK0100383586.1:0-10977 GCA_900067695.1 Picea abies | reverse complement strand
GGGGCATTCCTAAGTGAGGTAGTAAATATAGGTTGGTGAAGCAGTGAAAGATTTATTTAAGAATAGATTAATATTTATATTTAAAATATAATTAATCTTAATTTATGAGATGAACAATATATTTCAAACATAATTTTATTGAATATTTATATACTTATTATATAAATTAAGACATTAATTAATTTGGTCTTAGTAAACATTAATCATCATTATCAATATAAATATATAATATTGGTTTGTCTACCCTATCCATTTTATCTATATTATTTTATTACATACCATAAATCTTTAAAAAAAAAAAATCACTATTATATAATTAAATTAATTTCTTTAAATTTTATTCAACAATAACATATTTCAAAAAGTAATAAAATATATAAATTTCCCAAATTAATTTTTAATCATTATAATTTAATAGTTTTTAAAATTATAAACTTCACACAAAAATTCTTAATAATTATTATAATTTTTTTTTAATATTATGAAAATAATATAATAATATAAAACTTCATTAGAATTTTGAACTTGATTAATTTTATAGATTAATTTTAAATATTATATTCAAATCATTTTTTAAAAATTTTAATAAAAAAATTTATTATATTAAAAAATAATATAACTTGAACGACTATGAAATCTAAATTACAATGAAAAATAAATCTAAATTATAATATTATTAAAATAAATCATCTAAACATCAAGTTTGATTATTATAATTAAATTCATTTTTAAAAAATAATATAATGTAAAATATCATTAAAATTGTAAAAGTGATCAACTCATAAATAAACTCTAACTATTATAATGATATAAGTGTGTTGGGGAGACCAACACAAAGAAAGTAACCTTTGATTCAATTGATATCGGATGAACAAAGTGAAGCATGCCACATTTGTGCCCACCATGTCTTGTCCTTTGTGATTAATATAATCTCACTCCATTTGATATATATAATATTTCATTTCCTCTCATGTTATATCGATAATAGGGTCCAAACATCTTCAAGTGATAGTTTTCTATTCAGGGAGATCAAAGCATGGAATAGATTTGGATGTAACGACAAAGGGAGAAATCGACATAGCCAAGGTACCCACCATCACACATTTGAAGCTTTTATCTAATGTAGTTATGGTTTTGGTAGGTGTAACAATCCCATAAGGGTTAGATGGGCAATGATCCATCCAATAGATAGCAAAGGACTAGGAGTCAATAGATTCTAGATAAGGGACGATAATATATTCTAGCTAAGGGAGGATATGGACTATGAGTCAATGTATTCTTGGATTCCAGATAAGGGAAGATTATGTAGTGAAAAAATCGATTCGTATTACCACACAACATGAGGATGGAGATGGAAGGCTAACCTACCACTCACAAAGACACTCACAAAGAGAGGGAGAAAGAGGAGCCACCACTCGGTTTTAAGGGAAACCTAAAAAACCCTAGGGTGATAAAAGAGGAGCCACCACTCGGTTTTAGGGGAAACTTAAAAAACCCTAGGGTGATAAAAGATAGGATCAAAGAGAGAGGCAGAGCCATGAGGTTAATTAAGCTTTTAGATCTTGGTTATGTTAACATGTGGTTGTAGATGATTAAGGCACATCACTTATCTTTTAGATTAAGTTTTACCAACAAACTAGGAAGGGAAAGTGAACTAACAATAGACAAGGGTTTAGTTATTGAAAGGTGCTTTGGTGTGCTAGAAACCCTATTGTTGAAAAAGACAAAGAGAAGTATGCAAGGAACTCACTCAAAATTTGTTGTTGTAGGCATTGAGGTACTTAGTTGAATAAGAGAGTTGTGGTTGGTATCCAAGAGTGATCCATGTACTGAATGACACTATAGTACATGGACTTGAACACAATCTCATATATATATACTACCAAAAGTGATAAATCAATGGAAGTGATAAGTAGAGAGACCCAAGTGACCTTAATGGGGATCATGCCTCCCATACCCTTGTTGTGATGGAACCTCCTTCAAGGTCGTAGGGTTGAATCATTCAAGGTATGAATAGAACTATGTCGATGAAGATGGCCTGGGATGAATAAAAAACCCTTAGATGTTGGACCCAAGCCAATCAAAAGAGATCCATGTTGGAGTTCTTTGAGCTAACAAATGCAAGTGGTCTAAAAGCATGGGAGAGGTCAAAGAGAAAAAAGATCAAGATGTGTTGCAAATTTGAGTGTGTACCTACAATATATGATTTCAAAGACATGTTCTAAGAGAATTTACAAAGACGAATGTAAAGGTATAAATAAGAAAGAGAATAACCTCAAGTAGCAGGTGTACATTAGGTTATCCAGTGGAAGGCCCAAGTTATATGATAAATTTGTACCACACATGTTAATACCATGGGGTTCTATAAGACTAGACTATGGGTTTGTAGGCTCAAATGCTTATATTTTCAACTAGAGTTGAAACATATATGTGGTGTCCTCTTTAGGAATCCAAAGTTTTCTCTTTTGCATGAGATCAGAAAGGGTTAAGGGGGCTTAACTTACTTTGACCACATAAATAGAATTCCAAAATGGATTTGGGCCATTGTCGACCCATAATGAAGCATCTTAAGTAACTATGGACCCAATTGGGATTTTGCACCCAAAATTGAACCCATAAAGTTAGGAAACACTCCAAACGATCAATTCCTTGAGGATTAAGAGGAGCCAAACTAGTGACCAGTGGTCAAATACCAAGAGAGAGAAGATAGTCGAGGAGTATACTAAAGTGCTAGGCATCCCTAAGAGGTCATACATCTAGGTTAAGCTAGGGGGACTCAAGGAGGGTGATCCATCACATATACATGTCTAGAGAACTATCATGTCATCATTTGGTAGGCCAGGTATGAATGTGGCACATGAGTAAAACATACATCACAAACTCCATGTGGATAGGCATATGTGAGTACTAATGCACGAAATTTATTTTCTACAAATACATTAGAGCTTCGATATGTCTATGTCATAAATGGTGAACTACCAATTGACCCCGACCACCTTGAACCAAAGTGGTAATGTACATTTATAGGTCAAATGATTTCCATTGAAAAAATCCTAGAAGAATCCCTTGAAGGTGTGATGTAGGGAACCATAGTTGACTCTATATGGAAGGTGATCTAATGGAGAGTCATGATTATGAGAATGACATGGATAGAGGGCATCGTTGAATAATATTCTAGTTGTAGGCATAGCTATTATCTTAATAATTTTCCTTTGACATACTAATCGACTGTAGATGTTATCAAATTTGGCCATTAGAAAAACCCTAAAAGAATCCATGGCATGAAGCGCATGGAAGGTGACCACTGGTTGGAAGCTACTATTGAAGCATGAGGTCATCACCAAGCATTGAGTATGAAAGAAGCCATTAGACAAATATTTGAATAAATTATTGATGGAAGAACAATGGGTGTAAACAAAATGGCAAGACATCCCTCACCAAGTTGGATAAGGATCCATGGTTAGAAACCAATCCAAGAAGGGGGTAAAAAATAAGGGGTAGAAGACTCAAAAAATTATTTATATCCCTCATGCCAATCGTATACTTCACATGTGATCTCACAAGTATTACACAAATATTTCTCAAGGATGATCAACCAAGGGAGATAGAGATAATCAAAGGCTACTAAATCTACTAGGTCACAAGGAAGAAAAGTTTTATAGATAAAGAAAAACGTTGGTTCATCGGGCACATGCAAAGGTCTAATAAGTATTAATGTGGATATTCACTTACCACTTGAAATAATAATTAATGTGCCAAAACACATATTTTAAAATACCAATGGTCATATTTGCTACTCATTATCTTGAGCAAGATATGGAGCACAAAAAAAAAGAAAGGTGGGGATTTTTCTAAAAAAATATCAGGCACACAACAATCGCAACAAGATGGATATCTTGGATATTGAAATAAAATTGATTAGGAGAAGTGGTACTAATTGTTTATCCTGAAAAAGGAAAATGGGAAGTAAGAAAAAGCAATATTGTTCAACATTTATCAAGCAAGATCTATCCCCAAGGCATCCACAATTTTAGATTTAATCCACCAGATTGTTAGATTGTATGATGTGAAGAAGCAAATAATCATGGAGGCTATATGTTGGGATTATGATCCAAATCACAAATTCCACAATCCACCAAGTCCTCAAAGTTCCTCATGGCAAATAAAATTGGCACAATGCAAAATTATGGCTCACATCAAAGACAATACATCATTCTTAACATATTATCTAAAGTAGTGGAAAATCACCGAAAAAATCATAGAATAATATAGAGTTGAGCCTCACGGTGGGCATGTGTTGAGCCCTAGTCAAAATTCTTAGTGAGATTTTTGGTTGAACAAATTCCACAACATGGACCAAGGAGTAGGTATATCTGTTTTCAAGGGAATTATACTCAGAGGTCAAGGTAGGCTGGACTGTAATCATCGTCCAACGGTTGCACAAATAAATAAAGAGTCTAAGAGTTATTTATTCATGTACTACTACATCTTTTTGCTAGTAGCTACATTTTTTCCACTCATGACGATACAAAAGGAGTTGAAAAATGAGTCCCTACATGTGCCCCACCTCTATCCATGAATGTGGTAAAGGAACATTTGCTCAAATTATCGACTGAGATGTGTAATTCCTTTTGTACTTAACATGGAGTTGACATGTGGCTTTAAAAAAAATAATAATAACAAAAAGATATTTCAATATCCAGGTGTTTTCTACATCATGAGGGAGATGTGTAATTCCTTCGGTGTTTAACATGGAGTTGACAAGTGTAATTTAAAAATAAAATTAATAACAAAAAAACCATTGTGGATATGAATTAACTCTATATCTTTCAAGGGAGAAGAGGGATCAAGTCCCTCAAGGTGAAAAAAAAATTAGATTAAACAATTTTCAAAAAAGGTTTGTGCATGATAGATCTGGGGTTAATATGGATCTATGTTGGTCTTATGACCTTACATATATTCATGCAAAACAAATAAGTATCCATACAAGAAATCTGTTAGCAAGTGTTCAACACTAGCCTACACTTCGCCGATATCAAGAAATTCACCCCTTACAATCTTCTGCAAGCATGGGTTGAGGATTATTTCTTAGAGTGTTTGGAAGAGGAAATTGAGGTTACATTCCCACTAGACCCAGACTTCATCATCCCAAATATGACCTACTATAACCCAATGAAATTCCTCGTAGACTTATATCTCTTGAAAGATTACAACTTGACTAGGGACTTGTTGAGGGAGGACAACTTCTAGCATAGGTGTAGGAATTTTGATGGATAGATCATTGTTGTACCTGCATAATAAAAAAACTCGATTGAGGGTTGTTGTAGATATAGAAGCCAATGAAGGGGTGTAATACAACACCAATGAGGTGGCTTCAAACTCCAAGACAAGGCCTATGAGTAGCTTGATAATGATGATAGCCCTAAATGGGAAAAAGAGATTGTGATAGACATTGATAAGTTCAATGTAGAATTCTTATCACATTAGAATTGATCCAAGGCTTGATTATAGGAGTAGAAAAAAGAGGAGGAAGAATTAAGAGCTATGACTAGACAAATTAAGTAGGACCAACTTCTAAAAGAAAGAGCTAAGAAAATAGAGAAAGAGGTAGGAAAGATCAAGGCTCAACAACTGTCGATCTCAATTCAAAGAGAATAACAAAATAGGGTGGATCTAGAGACAAGAATGCAAATAAAGACTTGCCGAAGTGGAAGAAAATAAAATACTTCAAAGGAAATAGGATAGTTAGGGACTAAGCCTATGGAGAAATAAATCAATGGAGTCATTGAAAGAAAAAGAGCATGAGGTAAACCCAATCATAGTAAAGAAATCATGAATGAAAGAGGGAAATAGTTCCCAAAAAGTGTCAGGGATAAGAAGAACTCATGGAAGCCCAACAACAAAGTGGAAAGTAGGTTGGTAGTCATACCTCCAACCACTGAAAAAATTGTTGGCTTAACACATGGGTTATTAACATGTCCAATAAGAAAATGACCAAACTTTAGAGAAAAATTAATAGTAGAAGGATAAGGGTTCAAACTAAGGAGGAGGAATTTGACCTCAATCAAGAAGAATTACGGGTCCCAATATTGGACCCATGATCAAAATATGTGGTGAGAGAAAGAAGAAGCTAGGATATATGGAAAAAATAGAAAATCCAAAAAAGGAAAACTAGTAGCTGAACAGGAAGATAAGAAAAAGGCCAAAGAAGAAAAGTTAGCAAGGAAAGAAGTGAAGAAGAAAAGGAGGGCCAAAAAAGAGAAGATTTCAGTAGAAGTAAAAAAGACACCAAAAACAAAAGCAAGGCGTGGCAAGAACAAATCGTTGAAGAAGATGAAAAGGAATGACTAAAGGGTTTGATAAACCTATTCAAGAAAGAAAATTCTTACAGCATATTAAAATAGAAAGAAACAATGGAACATATACATAGTATATGCATATATTTACCCTAGAAATCCTTAAGCAAGAAAATCAACAAACCCATAACTACACCTTTTTTTTTAAATTTTTGCATTTTTTTTGGAGAAGAAAAAGAGGGCCGCAACATTCTACACAATTTCTATATATTTTTGTGAAAAAATTGCAGAAATGGGTTATAGATCCGAGTTCCTCTCAGAAAAGCACCCACTTAAAAAAAAATCATCTGAAAAACAGAGTCTGGGAAGTCAAGATATCGACATTTTAAAATTTGCAATTTTCAGGGTTTTTTTCGTGGACGACGACACTATTTATTTATTTATTTATGTAGAATCTGGAGGCAGAATTTGCTGAAACAAATTACAGATCTGATTTCCTATTAAAAAATAGTTGATTTCTAAAAACAAATCACCCAAATTGGAGCTCCATAAGTGAAGATATCGTTGATTTAAAATCAACCATTTTGGGGGGTTTTCGTGACAATGACGAAACTACAGAGTTCATAACTTTTCACAGGGTGATCAGATTGACACCAGATTAGTTTCATTGGATAGAGGATTTTCAGTGATTTATTTTGGTATCTTATATGTGGTGTTTCACATGGATATTCACCTTCAATCCTTCATGGCCCTACAACAAAAACTGGAAGCTTCCAACACAAAATTTAAACACGATATGGAAGTTATTGAAGAGATCAGAATTGCAACACGTGAGAGATATATTACTAATCTCATGTACATTGACATCACATGAGAATATACTCAAGAAATATATGCTTGGTATGATTACGAGGAAGATTGTGAGGATTGGTATATGGACAATTGTAATCTCTGGGATGATAACTACTTTTATATTTTATTTGATGACTCTACTCCACCTTATGTAGAGCACATTATGGAGAGTAGTCCAGAACCTTCTATGAATACTACTTTTCAGTATTCTCTAGTACTAGTGTGTTATTCAAATGATTTTTTGGATATGGAGGGATCTACATATTTGGATCCCCATGATCGATGTAGCTCTTTGGAGCATCATTTTTAGTTGTTTCTTGAGTTTAGATATCTTCCACGTGGACTTCACATGAGCACTTGGACATGGGACCCTGGTTTACAATGGTGGTTGGACTACTTCATCATGGTGGCTTTCATTTCTACATGGGGCCTTGGTTCTCTAGTCTATTTCAGCACTATGGTCCACACTTATCCATGGGACCCCGGTATATGGTTGTACACCCTCATAGCAAGCGTTAAGGACAACACTTTCATAAGGAGTATGGAATGTTAGGTAGCTAGAGAGATAATGTGGGGCCCAGAGGGCCCATAGTGATAATAGTGGAGGCCATTCAATATAAGGTGGAATAGGTCCACTATAATATTAAATAAGGCCCACTATGGTAGTTAGATATAATAAATGTAAGAGGACTTACTAGAAGGTTATACTTCTAGAAGGTTCCTCCTCTAGAATGTTCTTAGGTGGTTGGTAGCATTATATAAAGGGGTTCAAGCAATGTAATGGGATATGAAGAGAAGTATTGTATTTGGATCTGAATCTCATTAGGAGGTTTCCCCCTCGAAGAGGCAAGAGAACAGGAGAGGATCCCTTCCATAATAGGATCCATTGTATGGTGTTGCCCTACCTCAAGGGTTTTATTATAATAAAGGGGTGGTTTCTTCTATATTTTTCTGTGGATCTATTGTGTATTTAGTATTTGAGGTGATTATATTTTTAGATCTACTAAGGTACTTAACACATTGTATTAACAAAAGTGATTTGCAATACAATATATAGGTATTCCACAACCCCATTCAACCCTAACTTGTGAAGTGATATTAAATTACAAGGGGTATAAAACCATGGGTTGAAACCACCCAAAACCCATAAATATATCTATAATATCCTCCATAAAATAAGGATAAAAAATAGAACTCTTTGGGGTCTTAATCTTGAGCCCCACAAAAACTTGATTGCATGGTTTGTACCTACACAAAGTATAACACATCCAACAATATACCACCTATTGAATACTTTGTAATGACACCTCCAAAGTCACAAACTCAGCTACTTGGGGCATTTGAACCCATTGATTCCCTACACTAAGAAAACTTCTTAGTATTCACAAACTTCATTAATAAATCTACAACATTTTTCAAGGTATCAACTTTTTCCAACAACACTTTTTTGTCATCGATGATGTCATTAATATAATGGTATTCTACAGAGTATGTTTTGTCTTAGATAAGAAGGGTTGTTTGCTAAAAACATTGCACTTTGGGTTTCACATTATATCGTTATAACTCTTTATAGGAACCCAATATTTGAAAATTGTCTTTGTAACCATACCACTTCCTTACTCGCATGAGTGGTTTCAATGTACTCAACTTGTGTAGTTGAGAGTGCATTTATTGCCCGCCTCTTGCTCATTTAACCAACTTCTCCACCAAATATGTTAAACACATAACCACTTGTGAATCATCAATCGATATCTCTAACCCAATCAGTATCACAAAATATTATACATCTAATACTTTGTACTCTGTAATATTCCTCTAAATTTGGTTGGCAGATTTTTCAAATAGTTCAATGACAATTTATAACAACAATCAATTTGGGAATATTAATGTCATATGCTTATGGAAAGGAACTAATCCAACAATATTATTTAATTATTCTTGTCAATAAGGGGAAAGAT
Source organism: Picea abies (assembly GCA_900067695.1). Classification (NCBI taxonomy): domain Eukaryota; kingdom Viridiplantae; phylum Streptophyta; class Pinopsida; order Pinales; family Pinaceae; genus Picea; species Picea abies. Next base: position 1,871 of record CBVK0100383586.1, on the reverse strand, counting down.
ACATAACATAACATAATCCAACAACCATCTTATGAGTGGGCACAAATATCAGTACTTACCATTAAGTAAATACCACAATAATACGCTACAACACTGCAATAATGAACCTAGTTATATGTGATCATAGTCGCCCTTCTCCTTAATCCTGTCTTTTTCTCAGCATACAATCCACAGTAAAAGCACCCAGAAAAGGGACAGTCTCAGCCCCCAAACTGACATAAGTTGACCAACAAGAAAATAGTTCACCCAACTGATAAATATGATGCCTAGGTTCCAGGATATGCGCCCAACTGTTGGAAATATGTGCCCAGCAGCTAGAACTTTTTTCCCACAAGCAATAACTCGCCCATTAACCAAATAAACTCTCCGAACTTTAAAGTATGGCTGTCCCACACTAAAGAAAAATGCCCAATAGCTGGAAATATGTGCCCAACAACTAGAACTATGTTCCCACAAGCAATAATGTATGCCCAGTGGCTTGGAACGTGCCCCAACCTTCAAAAGAACTTTCCCTTTTCGGTATATTAACTCAACCAGCAAACAAACCAGTCTCCCAAGGAGAAAAAATGCCCAACACCATAAAGAAAACTCCCTCTTCAATGGAAACTCGTCCCAAAATGGAAACCCAACCGTCACACACAAGAAACTAACTATAACTCCAAGAAATTCAGTTGTGACCGATCCAAGTCCATCTAGGGTGTATCATTGCATCACCAAAACCAGAGATAAATGAAGGGTTTCCAAAAACCAAAACTCTTTCCTCAAGAGCTCTCCAAAATTTGTTTTCCAAATGAGTGAATGCAAGCATGATAATAGACTCCTCCTAACCCTTTTTTTATACTTCTAAATTGAGCTTTTCTTTCCTTATATTATGAATGTGGGATAATGTTCCCTTGATTATTTTCCTCCCTAGCCCACGGGAACTCAATTAGGCTAGCATAATTCTCTCTTAGAGAGATTAGGAATATGGGGACATTACAATCCTCCCCACCCAAGATTGTTTTCCCTCAAGCAATTTCAATCCTGGATGTTGAAGTACCTGCTCTCCTTCCCATGTTGCATCCTTGATAGGAAAATGCTTCCATTTGACAAGGTAATCCCTGATAGTTTGGTTTCTTAGCTTTCTCTCCATGATCTCCAAAATCTCCTCGGGAACCAAAATCAATTGCCCCTCTTCATCTAGTGGTGGTAACTCAACAGAGGTAGCAATATGTTGTCCCAATGCCTTCTTGAGACATGAAACATGGAAGACATTGTTAATGTTTATGCCATTATTATAGTTCTTTGCATTTCATAAGATAAGAGCATAATAAGAACAAGATCACTGAGAAATAGCATAATAAGAACAAGATCACTGAGAAATACACATCCACAAGAGACATAACATTTATCCTAGGAAACCCTCTAGGGGAAGAAAACCCGGCAAAAACTTCCTTATCATAAATATCTTATACAATGTTCAAGAGATAACTCAGCCAATACAGAAAAGTCCTCCTCAAGAGATGCGCCACCCTTCTTCTCCTCTCACCAACTTGTAAATGCAACTTGCCTCATAAGAGAATGAGCAAGTGAAGTGTGTGTAAGAAGTGAGGTAATAGCCTCTTATTTATATCAATCTGGCACATGTGAAGAGTCACCATCTGGCAGGGCCGACCTCTCACTCTGGGTGGGTAAACCCACCTTTAATTAATTCTGGCCTTTTCATTATAACTGCTGAGGCCGACTTCTTATTCTGCACTTTGTAATTGCCCGATGACCAATCCGCAAAAGGGGATTTGGTCCTTATACAATTACCAACATGATTAATCCTCAATGGGGATTAATCTAATAACAATAATAATAATAATGACCTGATTAATCCTCAATGGGGA
>CBVK0100383583.1:0-11428 GCA_900067695.1 Picea abies | reverse complement strand
GAGATTTGGGGTTTGGAACCTTCTAGAGCCATTTTGAGGCATCAAACAACATTTTTGGGGGTCAAAACTTTGTAAACATAGCTCCTAGCCCCTTAATGTTATTCTACACCTTGAGACATTTCCAACAGTACAAAAATCGCCATAATCGCAGCTAGTATGCGGAAGTTATGCTTCTCATAAGTCAAACTACCTTGTTGACCACCATGGTACCAAGTGGATGTCATGTTAGCCCCCATTACTCACACTTGTGGGGCTAGCCAAGTGTGGATTTTCAAGAAGATTCTAGAAGGTCCAAAACTTTATCACTAATTGAGGGTTGAGGATGCAAAAACCCTAACCCTAGATGATTTTTGTGCTATGTTAAATACTAGGCCGCTAGGAGAAGAGGTTCCATTCTTTAGCATTGTACTTGTTTCATAGTTGAACATAGCATCTAGGAGTGGATTTGAGAGCATAAAAAAGGATGAATAAGATTATGCAATAGCCATTCAGGCCACAGTGTTGAAGGAAACTCATAGTGAGTGTCTCTTTCTTTGTATTTGCATTTCATAACTAAAGAAAAGAGAGTTGAGCATAGGCCTCACCTTTTAGCTGGGTTTTCTCCCATATTGGGTTTCCCATGATACATGTAGTGTTCAATGGTGTGGGTGGTGTTTTTATTTTCTTGTCCTTTCATTTCGATTAGTTATTTCATAAATTCAAGCACTAAGTTAGTAATAATTAATCTGGGATCTAAGGAAATAATTTGCATAATCTAAGATTTCATAATATTGCAAGATTTGTTGTGACAAATTGTTCTAGTAGAATATCCACAGTAATTTACAAATCATATTGGTATCAGAACAATTTTCTTTTGGGTATTTGTGGAAAGTTGTAGGATCCAGGAATTGGCTTAAGAAGGAAGTCGCAGAACCCTAGCCATGGCAGATGAGTGTTCATAGCAATCCTCAAGATGTAGCAGAAGAAAGATTTTTGAGGCTATAAAAGAAAGTTGTTGATATCTCTCACAACAAGGCCCTCCCCATGGAGGCTCTAGCAAATAAGTGTGAACCCTTCAAGGAGGTTGGTGCCTCTAACTTAGAAGCTGGATCTGATGAGAAACTGAGAGATAGTGAAGACCCAGAAAAGGAGTCTAAAAAAAAGCCCAAGAAAGAGAAACCAAGTTCAAGTGCCATAACTCTTTCCCAAGCTCTATTTAAAACGGAAGCAAAAGTGAACACCAAACCCTATCAAGGTGAGAGTGATGTTATTGAGTTGAATCATTGGTTGCAACAATTAGAAGTGTATTTCAGTGTCCATAATATAGATGAAGAGCATAAAATTTCATTTTCCCAACTAAGACTAGAGGGTCATGCACTAAGTTGGTGGGAAAGCCACACAAAAACACTTAGGTTGGAGGGTGATCCACCATTAACTAATTGGGAGGATTTTAAAAACCTCATCAAATCCCAATTCTACCCTATTGGGTATGTAGAGGACCAATGGATTTGTTGGCATCACTTCAAGTAGAGGCAAGGCAATAGTGTGCAAGAGTACACCATTGAATTCAGGAAGATGGTGATCATCTTGGGTATCTCTCCCAAGAAAACAGAGGTACTCCTCAAGTATCTAGGGGGTCTATACAATGATTTGCAAAAGGAAGTGATGCTCTTTAAACCCAGGACCGTTGATGAGGCTTGTGTGCAAGCACACTATCTAGAGAACATAGGCCATAAGAAAGCACAATCGAGTGGTTCTAAACAAAAAGATCACCAAGAAGCTTCCAAGGAGGGGAAGAAGAAGTGGAAAGGAAAAGGCAAGAAAACAACAACCAATGCACATCAATGCAAGGATCCAAAAAACCACTCCAACCATTGCAATATTGATGGCCACACCAAAGAAAAATGTTAGAAGTTATGTTTAGAGTTGAATCCAAAGAACCATAAGAAGGATGCCAAGAAGCAAAACTCGTTAGGTAAGGATTCAATCAACCAAGTAGAGAGCAACTCGGATGTGGATGAGAAGATTTTTTACACTTCAATGTAGAAGGAGATGAATCTAAGTAGCCTTAATCATAAGGAATAAAAGGAGATGACAAAACTCTTCCATATTAGGATCCATGTGAAAAGGACCAAGGTAGATGCTCTATTTGATTTTGATTCATAAGCTAATCTCGTAGCATATGATCTGGTCAACAAGCTTGGGTTAGAGGTTCATAATCATCCAAGCCCATATACATTGGGATGGGTGAATAAGGATGCAGAAATCAAAGTCATTAAACAATGTAAGATCAAGTTTGTTATAAGTGCATATTTTATTGATGAAATGGGAATAAATGTAGTACCCCTTGATGTGTGCAGTGTAGTGTTTAGAATCCCCTACATGTATATAAGGGATGTGATCTTCATGTAGAGAGAAAAATAGTATTGCCTGATCAAGGATGGGAAGTCATACATCATGAATGCACACAAAGGGAAGTCAAAGATATCTCTAGTAAGTGCTAACAAATCCAAAACGTTGATCAACTCTAGTAAGAAGTGTGTGTTTCTTTTCTTAAGAGAGACTCAACCAATAGAGGAATAGGTAAGAGTAAAGGCATCCTTGGAAGGATGTATAAAATAGCATAAACAACAATTGGAGGATTTTTTGCAAGAATACAAGGGAATGTTCCAGGATCCTAAAGGGTTGCCACCTAAGAGGAAAGTGGAGCACGAGATACAGTTATTTCTTGACTCCCCATTACCAAATATTGGATCGTATAAACAATCTATTATGGAAGCAGACAAAGTGAAGAAACAATTACAACAACGACTGGAGCAAAGAGTTATTTAACCAAGCACCTCACCTCGTGGGTCACATATTATCATAATACCCAAGAAGGATGGGACTTAGTGAATGTGTATCGACTACAAAGCTTTCAACAAGATCACATTCAACAATCAATACCCTCTACCTAAGATTGATGATTTGTTAGATTAGTTGCAGCAAGCCACATACTTCACCAAGTTGGATTTCAAATTAGGAGACCACCAAGTACGCATTAAAGAAGAAGACACTTGGAAGACATCCTTCAAGACAAGACAAGGTCTGTATGAATGGTTGGCCATGTCTTTCGATTTAAGTAATGCATTATGATGACCTTCATTTGTAATAGTGTATTTGGATGACATGTTGGTTTATAGATCTACTAGAGAGGAGCACATCTCACATCTCATGCAGGTGTTAGAGACTCTAAAAAAGCATCAATTGTTGGTAAACCTCAAGAAATGCGAGTTTTCTTAGTAGTCAATGGTGTATGTGGGGTATGTGATTGATGGAGGGGAACTCAAGATAGATCCTACAAAGATGGAGGCCATCATCAAGTGGCATGTTCCTACTAATGTCATTGAAGTTAGGAGTTTTTTTGGGGTATCACAGTACCTATAGAAGTTCATGACATATTTTTCAATGGTAGCTACACCACTCCACGCCATAACAACTAGTCGTAAAAGTTTCCATTGGGAAAAGAATCAGCATAAAGCTTTTGACAAGCTAAAAGGAAAGATCAGTCAAGCACCAATTCTTGCACTGCCTAACTTGCATAATCCTTTTGAAGTGGAGACATATGCAAGCAAGTGTGCTATGGGAGAAATTTTGATGCAAGGTGGTAAGCCAATATGTTATCACACTACAAGGAAAAGACCCTATAGCGAAGGTTTTTGTAGAAGCCCCTGTAAAAAATAGCCCAAAAATTCATTTATAGTGGAAGACACTATCAGAGGCTAACGACCGAAGGTTTTAGCAGAATTTTATTCACGGTTCTTTTATAAATACAGAGCACACTAGTGCGTTTATAACACTAATGCACTGATGCTCTAACACATGGTGCATCGTGGTAGGGTTATTTAAAAAATATATATATACTCTGGTGCGCTACTTAAATACGGATGCACCGATGCTCTAACACATGGCACACCGTGGTAGGGTTATTTCAAAAAAAAATACTCTAATGCGCTCCTTAAATACAGATGCATCGATGCTCTAACAAAATGGTGCACCATGGTTGGGTTATTTCAAAAAATATACTCCAATGTGCTATCTAAATATTGACGCACCAATGCTTTAACAACTAGCGCATCGTGGTAGGGTTATTTAAAAAAAAAAAGATTGTGGTGTGCTCCTTAAATACAGATGCATTGGTGCTCCAAGTTGCTCTAAAAAATAGCACACTGTGGAAGGGTTACTTTTAAAAATATATACCCCGATGCGCTAGGTAAATACAGATGCACCGGTGCATCTAACAATCGAGCACACTGTAACAAGGTTAAATAAAAAAAATTACCAGTGGTAAAAAATCATTTTTAGCATTTTCAGTGTTGTAGAGTTCTCAAGCACTGGTGCAACTTTTACCACTGTGAAACACCCTATCGTCGGTGCTTCCCTTGCTTGTCTTCCTTCATTCTGTTGCTCAGTGCTTGGCTTTCAAATTTTTCCAAATGATGGGCAAATTTGTTTTTTTGGACTACGTGGCAACCATGACTCCCCGACGAAAAAATGTCCAGGTAATATCTTTGTTTCTTTACAACTTAAACTCTTAGCGGATTAAAATTCAAAATTTAGTTAAATTTCCACTATTTAAAACATAAAATAAAAAAAAAAAATGTGCGATGCGTTCGAATCGTTCGACTTGCACCGCGGTCGGTGCACCCTGAAAATTTACAGGGTACACCGAAAAACAATGCCAATTTTTTTTTATGGTGGTGTGTTTTTAAACATTAACGCATTGGGGCGTAAATTTACCGACGCACCGCATAAAATAATATAGCTATTTTTTGTGGTGTGTCTAATTAACGTTAATGCACCAGAGCATTACATTAGAAGACACACTTCATAAATCAAATATTTTATTTTATGTGGTGTGTTGGTAAACGTACACACCGATGCGTTAATGCTTACACAATGGACCACCGTAAAAAATTAGAGCATAAATGCTTAAGTATCGTAATTATCAATTTTAAAAAAAATTGTGGTGCGGTGCGTCAGCTTTCCTAAAAAGCACCATTGCATGTCAGGAAAAAGATACACACCGCAAAAACATTTTTTTTTTAATTATTTTATGGAGATTTAATATTTTATTTTTTTATTATTTTAGGCGGTGCGTCAGATAACCTTTACGCACCGGTGTGGTAAGGTTATACAACACACTGCATAAAATAATATAACAAATTTTCATACGGTGTATTATATTACAATGGAGCACTATCGATGGTGCTCACAAGCAAGCAATGCTTAATTGTTTTTGGCACGCACCGATGATGAAATTTGCTTATTTTTTGAAGGAAGTTATTTTTTCATATTTATAAATAAATTTCTCATTTACTAGATTTTTTGTATGTTTTATGTATGAGGTTGATGTATTTCATATGTTAATTATGTAGAGACATCAGTGGAGAGAACAATAGCAACAACAGGAGCAAAGGATTGACCTGTACAATGTTGTACGAGATTGGGAGGCGAGGGAAAGGTAAAAGGATTTGTACCCTCGCCCTATTACTGCAACAATGTAACACACCCACGGTGGGGCGTTAAAATTTCGTTCTTCTTAAGAACTCAAGGATTCCATACAAGGTCTCAAATCTCATTCTGCTCGTCCATGGCTTTCCTATAGTGGTCACCACGCTCAGAACCGAACTCAGAGCTGGCGGATACACCTCTCTTGAGCTCCTCGGGTGTTCATTGGTCGGGGCCATGGGACCTCCACGTGGGTCCGACTCCATAGGTTCCTCACGCGCGTTGGGACTTCAGACTTTGGGTGTCCTTGACTCATCTGACTATGATTCCGCTGAAGTCCGAACCCGTGGACAAACACGGGTCGAATTGACGATCCATATTCTTGTCACAGCCAACGACTGAGATTGAATTAGGGTCTTTGGATTCAGGATTTTTCCTTGGACTCTCTACGATACTATGCTCCAAATCCTCCAAAGTTTCGGAATTCCAGACTCTTGGAGTCCCAGTCCCTCTGCCAACCAAGTTGGCTAGGTGGGCACGCACCAGGGGATGACACGTAGTTGGATCAGGGGCGACACATGCCCTCACCCGGGGTGATGAACGTCACAATCCAAGGGTCCTATGGGGTAGGTGATGCGCATGAAACCAGGTGGCACATGGCTCGTTAAGTTTGGAACCATGTCACCAGGGATGACATCATCATACCTCGTCACCTCGAGCTGACAGGCTTCTACATTCATCAAATTTCATGGTTGAGATCCAGTCATGTAGACCTATAGATTTGCGGCTTTGGTTACCTTAGAGTTTCGACGTTCGGGAGTATTTCTAAGAAAACTCCTCTTACCTGTTGAAGCATCCAATCTACGAAGTAGAGGGACTGATGCCACGCGTCCTTGATATGACGACGGTTGGGAAAGGATCTGAAGGATCCCGCGATCTACAGTACTGGATCCTTCGCGACTCCGTCCTTCAGGGTTTCAGGCCTTGATTTAATTGGTGAGATAGGTCGACCCAACCACCCGGGGAACCACCTATCGTCGGTCAATCTCACGGGAGACCGAGTCTCCCAGTCACCGTCATTCCGCGTAAGGCTAGTAAGGTCGGTCTTACTCCGAAGTCCCAGACTTCGGTAGCTACGAGGCCAAGGGAACATGGCCTCCTTAGGCTTATCCCAAGGTTCCTGGGTATAGGTCATATGGGTCCTTTCGAATGGATCTCTTCCGCTCGTCTTCTAAACGAAGAGACCTCCTCTTTTCAAGGCTTCAACTTCACTACCCCTCCTAAGATTTACCCTGAAAGGGTTAAGGGCTTGGGTCTAGCATTTTGGTCGCACGACAAAGGGGTCTAGAAGAGGTATTCTCTTCAGACAGATGGTTTTAGGTCAACACAATATCTCTTATCTCGACCATCTTAACAACTTATGCCCCGAGAAGCCTCCATAGTTAAGCTGGGCATACAGTCTATTAGTTGGAAGTGTAAATTCAAAAGGAGATGAAGGCATGCACATAACATAGCCATTTCACACAGAAGACATTTATAAATGCATATATATGTATAAGTCCAAGTATTCATCCATTATTCCAGTTCAACAAATAAAGAAGGGACAATACTTATCAGAACCAGACAATGTGAAGTGACTGCTAGAAGGGGTTCTCGTTTCCACCCAACCATAATATCATTCACTCTAAACATATTTACCACTAGCCACCCCCGAGCTAGACAACAATGCTTTGCAACACAATCCTTCTTCTGGCTCAACAATAGTAGGGATGGAGGTTACTGTCCTCCTCCCGCAGGATCCTAGCAATGGTTTACACGATACCAAGCAAGGAGGACCGACCTCGTTTATCAGCTTGTATCATAACCTTCTCTTCCATTTCCTATAACCAGAACGCTTATTTTCCAGTTCTTGAACCTGAGAGATTCACCCCCGGTCTCTGCACTCTTCACAGGTCTCCTTCTACCCACCACACCTTCCTTTCTCACCTCTTTCAGCAAGGTCGCGTGTGGCTCGAATTCCCAGCCTGCGGTCAACTCTGGAAGCCTTACATATGAGTGCTATGCCCCATCCCCTCATTAACTCTTGAGGAGGTCTTCCCACCTACTAGCCTGACTGTAATTTATTTATGGGTTAGAGGACTGTTCTTGTCCTGAGAAATTAAATCCAGTAAGTACTAGTTTGGTGAAGGTTAACGCAACCATTCCTGGTCACCTTCACCATCTATTTGTATAACATTCATGGTCTTTCTAAGTATTCCCCCCTTCCAACAATCATGCAACACTTGTCCATTTTCTAGTAAATAATTAGATTTACATTCGTTTACCTTTCAAACAAAGTTCCATTGAATCAATATTCACACATATGGAGTTTGTCATAGTCTCTTGGCCATTATAGTTATATTTACAAGCTAGGGGAAACATGATGTTACAAATGACCCATGTCCTCTTGAGGAATGTAGGCCTCCTTAAGTACTATGATGAGGCTACATCCCTGAAGGGGCACTCCAGGTTGTTGGTGCAGTTGATATGTCAATGAGATGTCCATCGACAGACATTTTGTGTCGGTCATGATCAGTGGTACCATCCCACTAAGAAAGATATGCATTTTATCACTGGGTTATTCAAAAGATTTTCCCCAGTTCCATGAAGTCCCAGTAGGTGTTGTAGCAGAGAGTCAGCTCATGTACTCTCAGAGATATATTGGAGTTGATGTACTTTCCCTAGCTGATTTTCAAGTGTCTGGTGGACAGCTATGGATCGCTTCTTTCAGTGCAGAGGAGGTTAGGTGCCTCTCACTGTTAGTGACGACCATTGCATAGTTTACCAGTGATGGGAAGCACATTAGTTTCTCTCTTTTGTATTATGTCGATTCTTTGGTACAGAGGCCACGATGTATTAGATGGCATGCCATTTTTTTGTGGAAATTTTGTATACCTCTAGATAGATGTCGTGCTATGATACATGGGAGGGCGAACTTCCCTTTTGCTTCAGATTTGTTTTGTTTATTTTTTGAGATGTTTATGGAGACGAGGCCTAATTTTGTTCGTCATTTTAGGTCGATGAATCATGTGTGAATGCACATGCGGGGCGAGAGGATGCATGTCTCAATATATTATGAGGAGGACCATGTGATTTTCCCTTTTTATTTGATTTATGGTACCTGTCATGCCCACATTTCGAGCATATCTCTTTATCTGCATATTCTCCTCTATATAGAATACAATCATTCGGACATGCATGATATGATATGTACTCAACACCCAACATTTTCAACATCTTATTTTCCTCTTCACAGCTGTTGGGCAAGGCATTATCACTCAGAAGAACATTATCTTTGAATAACTTGCAATTAGTGGGAAATAGAAATGTACAATGTCATTTAACGTTCATAAAATCAACCGTTTTTAATGTTGATTGTGTGATAAGATTTCTCAAAATATAAGGGGACTTGATGGTCAGTTACCTCAATATTATCGAGAAACATGTGTTTGACATGTCAAACTTTGCTTTCAAGTTGTTCAGTAACATTGTTGTCCCCAACTGTGTAGACTTTGACTGGCTAGGTCCAAAGAGAGGGGTGGTGGAAGGAGATTTCAGGCTTTCAAAAAAGGTATCAATAATACGAGCATCATCCCCTAACTCATCATTCTAGAATGCATTTAACAACATTGTCTCCATGGCAGTAGTATCCTGTAAATAATCATCCATACCAACCTCTATTTGATTGACTCCATTGCCAACTTGTGAAGAACTAATATTGTTGTAGTCATTCCTAATTAGTGAATCTGGACATAGTGGGAATTGAATAGGTGGTTGATTTAACCATTCTTGGACATCGATGATATTAGTAAGCACAATGCAATTGATTTGTTCAAATTACATTATACCAAACAATTATTACCATCGTTGACCCAGGATTGCAGCTGAAAAATGGCATGTTACAATTGGCAGGGTAAAATGACTTTCCATTTTCATCTACCAACTGCTTGTGGTATGTTACTCTTGATAAGAGCTTCATACATTTTTGAACTGGTGGAATATTTTCTACTTCTAAACTCAATTCTGAATCAGTATCCTACAAATTTGGATACATTTTTATTCAGATTGACATGGACAAAAAAATAAATTCAATTATATAATCAAATATAAATAAAATATGAACTTATTGGAGATGGAAAGGGAGAACTCCGCGATGGACTTTGAGCAATATGGAACAAGCTATAATTTGAAGAATTGGCCATTTGATATTATAAGTTTTTCTCCTTGCATTTGAGCAAAATCAACAATAAATTTTTAAGAATAAGGCGACTTTAAGTGGAAAATGTATACTATGGAGTACTGCAAGTCATGTGGATGCATCCTAAAAGATAATTTAAGATGAGTATACTATTTTCTGTGCAAATAAAAATTCAGATAACTTTGAAATCATAATAGTGCGCTTATTTAAACAACACACATCGATGCCTATATAAAAATATAAAGCATCGGGGCGTTTATTTACGAGTCACACCGATTTGTAAATAAATAAAAAATAATTATCTGATATCGGTGCTCCAAAAATTTTAAGCACACATGTGCGTTGTATACAAAAATGCACCGGTGCGTTATATTAATAGATGCACCTGGGTTTCAAAAAAAAAAAAAAAAAAACACGACTTTGTTTTTGTACAATTGAAAAATGAGCGGGAATTTAAAATATAATTTCATAAAGTCATTTAAATAGTAAAAATCTATTCACTGTTTCATTATTTTACCAAAATTTAAGATCATAATTTAAAGGTTATGGTGATTCATGTAAAACCATTTTCATAAAATATTTCCTAAGTATTAAGCTATTCAATATTTTATTATTTTGCCAAAATTTACAGGGGAGAGATTTGCAAGAGAGACATACATGAGAGCACTGTGGAACAACATATCAATACTTTGGAATATGAGACTTATTTAGAAGATAAAAATTTGAAGGCTATGGCAATTCATTCAAAACCCTTTTGGAGCAACAAAATTATTCAGAAAATCAGAATTTAAAGGGTTTTGTGATTCACTCAAAACCATGCATAGTAAAAATTTTAAATTTTACTGTTGATTTTAATAATATTTTTTTTACAATTTGTATCTCTATTTAGATTTAATTAAAATTCAAAGAAAAAATAAAAAAATTTCATACTTACCTTAAACCCTTGCTTCTTCTTGCTTATGTGACTGCAAATTTCACCTTAGGGTTTAACTTCCTCTATTACTTCATAATTACAACTTTTCATTTTAGGCATTTTACATTTAATAGGTTTATGTTTCCATATAAAAGGCGTTTGACATGTTATGCATTAGATCCAAACCTTCTCGGCCTTGTCACGTTTTAAAAAAAATTGTTTCGAGTTATCGATGCGCCTAATTGAATCTAATGCATCGGTGCGCTTTCAGATAAAACACACCGGTAATGCCGCAACATAATTAAAAAAATCATTCATCGATGTCTAATTTTATTTGTTTATGGTATTTTTTTCTCTCTATTGGATTAGTGCTGATAATGATACATATCACACCATTGTAATTTATAGTTTTTTAAAAATCTATTTTTGATATCAGTGTGTTTCATATATGGAACGCATCAATGCTTTTGTATTATGAAAGTGCACCATAATTTTTTTTGCAGAAAAATATGTGATTTATTTATTAAATATATTTAATAGCTTGTGCATTAAATGATACAAGATATATATTGATAAAAAAATGTGTGAGAATAGTTCAAGTAACAAAACTTCTGATCGACACATTGATAACACATCCAAAAAGGAAAAAAAAACATAAGTTCTTTGTAAATTCTATACAAAATTAATATGTTAAAAAGACAAGTTCTTTGTAAATTCTATACAAAATTAATATGTTTGAACTATATGTAAGTTTGACTCATATGTATTGGTTAGTGTGTGTCCTGCACAACCATAAAATGAGGAAGCTC
>CBVK0100383554.1:0-13075 GCA_900067695.1 Picea abies | reverse complement strand
AACTCTAAGCATCCACGTACATGGGATGAGAGTCTTCCCTATGTTCAACACAGATACAATAGGGCTCTCCATAGCTCCACCGACCATAGCCCCTTTCAGGTCGGGCTAGGATTCCAACCCTTGGGTCCCATTGATGTTGTATTACCTCTTGCAACCACACAACCATATTCTTCCCATGTTCAGTCTAAGGCCGACAAAGCCGCCAAATTCATTGAGTGGATTCAACACATCTTCCAATAGGTCCATGAGATTTTGCAGAAAGCCAATGCTAAGTACAAGAATTGTCATGATCAACACCGGGTAGCACAATAATTTCATGTGGGTGACAAGGTCTGGTTACATTTGCAGAAAGAACGCCTTACAGGCCCCCATCGATAGCTCCGTCCACTTCACTACGTGCCTTACACTATCACCAAGGTTGTGGGTGACAATGATTTTGAGCTCAACACTCCCCCTCCCCCTCCCTTGGCTTGCACCCAATGTTCAATGTGGACCTCCTCCAACCATATTTTCCACCATTATTGGACATCTCAAAGATCGCAAAACAATTGATACCAACAGAGCTCAAACCTGACTACATGGAATAGGCATACAGTAATTAGATAGTGGACATGCAGGCCAAGGGAGCTCGCCAACAGAAGATCCATCTTTATCAGATTGTCAAGGAACGACAACTCCTGCACCAAGGCAAGTGGCTCACCTAGAGCCAAATTCAGTAGAAATTTCCTCACCTGCTGGGGGCACTCAACGTAATGGAGACCATTGATTCCTAAGGGGGGAGGACTAATCCAAATGGATATTGGTGGTCACCCACCTATTCCAACTGGCTCCTCTTGACAATTTTTAGTTCAACATGTTCTTCTGTAATTCTTTGCAATTGTGAGTTCTACACTTTTGGGGTTCTACATCTTTTTGTACTTCTAGGGCCATTTTGGGTCCCTAAATAATGTTTTTTCTTTTTTTCTTTCCACAGGCAAACAATAGAGAGAGTGAAATTTTGATGGAATAATGTGTATTCCTCGAAATTACCTTTCCAACGGGCTATCACACGGCTAAAACAGAGGTTGTATGCAAACGTTACGACCCCATGAAGTTGAGGTACCAACTTAGCCATCGGGGCCCACATAACTTTTTCTATTTCATCTCTTAGGGTTAGGATTTTAGATGTATAGGGTTTTGACATTCATGAGTAATGTTAAAAAGGCCTCTGGAGCCTCACTGTAATCATTCTGCTGAGACAGATGCATGTAGAAGCTACATCTCTTCTTAGAAATATCTACCACCATTCGAGCAAGTTGTTTTCAGTTCTGCAGTTTTACAGTTTCGGTCTATTTTATTCATTCAATAGAAGTTATTGTTCACTGGATATCTGTTGTTGTTCTCTGTATCTCTGTGTTATTATATTCAGTCTTTTATTCGTTTCGTTCTGCTCATAAATCCGGATCACTCAACAATTGTTCTTTCAAGTAAGCAACAGATCTTGCTAAAAGTGGACCCGATTCACTTAATCAACATTTTCTCCTCGCAAGATTCTTGCCTCTGTAGGTAGATTCTAATTGCTCTAATACCAATTTGTTGTTCAGAGGGAAATGAGAAACTCGAATCTGAGTTTTACTACATCCACAACAAAAATCCAAAATTACACAAATTATTTGTATAACTAATACCCAACACCATAACCATCACCATCGATCCATTTTGTTTCTTATATTAAAATAAAGATATTAGTTGCAATAGAGTTTTAATGATATAACTGATCATCTACCAAGTACTCGTAACACGAAGTTTGAAAGACAAACTAATTAGAGAATGTAATGGATAACGATACCTACCTTATACTGAAACTTTTATTAGCTTGATCTTTCTGTGAAATGTAATGGATAAAATTGCATACCAGCACCACCAAGTTCTGTTCATTCCTTGTAGTGGTATGCATGTATTCCACTGGGCATCGCATCATCTCTTGTAGTGGGAGTCTCTTTATCTAGGTGAGAGCAACCCTGTTTATCTAAGAAGAAATGAAACCCTCTCGAAGAGGACTTTGAAGGAACTTCATGACGATCGGTGGGATTTTTCAGTATGGAGTTCTTTCTGGAGCCATCAATATTGTACATGGGAGCTTTTGCGTGTACTGGGGTAAATTTATTGCTTTTGTTTCAGTGATCTGGCTGGTTGCGGAAACAGGTGGTGCCAGTGAGGTTTGATATCTTGCTTTCGGAGATATGGGACAGGTTCCTCGCGATGCATCCGATGAGCATTACATACAGGTGTTTTTGTATTCATATAAGGAAAAATATGACAATATCTGTCTCCATGTCAACGTAACGTTCTATGTTTCATTCATTCTTTCATGAAAAGCTTTTCCAAACTTTTCCAGTACTGTCCACTAGGCGGGTTCCTTTCAAAGATAGATATTTGTTTTTCTACAAGGACAGAAGGAACTTCATGACGATCGGTGGGATTTTTCAGTATGGAGTTCTTTCTAGAGCCATCAATATTGTAAATGGGAGCCATCTGAGACAATCAATAGATGGCACAGTTAAGAACTACTGATGGTACACTTGGTTTTTACTTTAAATACAGTGTGAATAGACATCATTATTAATGATGGAATTTTATATTATAATTCATTTCCACCCCGCATTATAGCATTATAAGAGGTACTTTCACCTATAATGAATTTTATGTTATTATTTTATTTTATTTTATCTTATCTTAAGTGTATTTGAATGGAAGAGTGATTTATGCATTTAAGTATTCGACTTATTTTATTTTAATTTGAAAAATCTATAATTTACTCTAAAATTATCAAATTGTAAAAATAAATAATTTATTTAAAATTTTAAGAATTTTAAATTATTTACCAAGATTATAATTTTTTTTAAATAGAGATGAAAACTTTAAAAATCCAAAATTAAAATGAAAAACGCATGACCGTGGCAATATTCATCTGCTACAAAAAAAAATATGCATAGCGTGTACTGGGGTAAATTTAATGCTTTTGTTTCAGTGATCTGGCTGGTTGCGGAAACAGGTGGTGCCAGTGAGGTTTGACATCTTGCTTTCGGAGATATGGGACAGGCTCCTCGCGATGCATCCGATGAGCGTTACATACAAGTGTTTTTCTATTTCATATAATGAAAAATATGACAATATCTGTCTCCATGTCAACGTACTGTACACTAGGCGGGTTCCTTTCAAAGATAGATATTTGTTTTTCTACAAGGACACACTAGGCGGGTTCCTTTCAAAGATAGATATTTGTTTTTCTACAAGGACACATGAATTTTAAAGATACCAGGATACCATAAAGACTCCAGTGTTCAAGAATTTACAATGGCTTGTTTAGGTTTAGGGTTAGTTTAAGTGGTTGGGAAGATTATTTGTTTTCCTCTTTATCGAGGTTAGGTTTAATTTTTATAAGTGGTATGTTATCTCCTTGTGATAAGAGTAAAAGGATAGGGCTAAAATGATAAGCACTCTCGGATTCCTCATGGGTGTGTTTTCATATGGATAGGCACCTCTTTGAGTGGGATCCTTGATGGGTGTTTCATCTTCAGATGGATAGGCACCTCTTTGAGTGGGATCCTTAATGGGTGTTTTAGGATCTTTTTCTAAGTTGTAAGTTTCTTATTAAATATTGGTTTACTGATTAATGACACTGACTTAAGGTTTATAATGATAATCAACCAAATTTAATTTAAACATAAACCTTGAAAAGATAATCTCACCTTTTACTTACTGATTCTCCTATATCTAAAAAAAAATTACAATGGCTTATGTATATTACCCTGTATATATTAAACCTGACATAGCCTGGCGTGATCACTTGGAGTGATAAAGTTCTTAAGAGAGAAAGTGCTAATGGGGAAGTAGATTCAGACTTCCATATTGGATGGAGACTTTCCCAGCTGAATGGGACTAAAGTTTTCCCAGCTGAATGGGACTACTTCATGCTAAAGGTTTCCCAATTGAATGGGACTACGAGATGAATGGGAATACTTCATGCTACAAGTTTCCCAATTGAATAGGACTACTTGCAGACGATTACGCATGTTGCTTCGTGTCTTCCATACATATCTGCCATTGGAAATCAGATGATTACGCATGTTGCTTCGCAACTGCCATAAATGATTGCCATTAAAATCACAAAATTAATTTTCTTGTCCAATCCTATTTTCCTTTTCATTATCTATTTGATCATATCATGCATCTTTGTATGAATTTAGATATAGATTGTCTCGAGATTAAGAGATTTCATAAAAGATCAAATATGAATTAGACACATATCTATCAAATTGAGTGTTCTCACTCCTAGACTCTAGCAATTACATGTCTACATTCTAACTATATAAAAAATCTAACAATCTATTAGCAGTTACATGTTTTCATTGTTTTTGTCATTTTTCTTTAACACTCATTTTTAAGAGAGATGAATTCTCAATAATACCTAGCCTATTTTTACATATTACACATTTTGTCTTTCCCAAAGATTTAGTGAATATATTAATCATATTCTTATTTGTATTATAATACATCAAATCAATTTTTTTTATTGAATTTTTTCTCTTACCTATTGAAACTAAGTTTTAACCTGTTTTTCTCTTGCATGATAAATTGGATTATTTGTCAATTTTTTTGAACTTTGATTGTGGAACTTGATAATTGTAGGTACTCCTTGTCTTTCTCCCATGTCTTCTAGAATGCATCTTAGCCAACTTGCTTCATAATTAGCAATCTACAATGCTTTGTACTCAACTTTAGTACAAGGCAGTGAAACAATTGAGTGCTTCTTATTGCTCCAAGACAAAGTCTTCTTTCCTATATTGAATGCATTTCCAATGGTTTATTTTCTATGATATGGATCACTTACCCAATCAAACTCTAAATAACTTATCAACTCAACATTCAAATGGTTAGTGTGTTCAATACCAAAATCAATAGTTCCTTTTAGGTATAGAATGAATCTCTTGGAAGCTTTCCAATGGTTCTCATAAGGCTTAGTCATGAATCTACTCAATATGATGACTGAGTATGCTTTATGAGGTGTTTTTTTGGTTAAGTAATTTAAACTTACTATGGGTGGTCTATAGAAAATACCATGTACTTGGTTTGTATCATCACCAATGTAAAGATTAAGATTTTGTTTTAATAGAGTAGACATTGGTTTGTAGTCATTCATATTGAATCTTTTGATAAGTTCATTTGCATTCTTATTTCGAGTGATCAAATTCTTACCATCTTCCATCCATACCTCAATGCCTAAATAGTAATTCATCTACCCAAGACCTTTCATTTCAAATTCGTATGATAGTTGTCATTTTATTTCATCAGTCAAACATGTAGTACTTCCTATTATGATTAAGTCATCTATATACAATGACATAAAAAAAACATTCCCATGTTCATCTTTCTTTATATAAATATTAGGATCACTCTTACTCTCAATTTTTATTGTTTTTTTTAACTTGCATATAAGATGTTATTGTCCCTAATTTGCAAAACCTTCTAGTTGAACAAAGTACACTTTTTATTTTAATTCACCATTAAAAAATGATTACTTATGTGTCTAATGGAAGTCCCAATTGTTCCTAGTAGCTAATGCAACCAAAAGTCTTATAGTGTTCATTTGATTACATGTGCAAGCATGTCTTCATAATCTATGCATTCGTGAATAGCCCTTTGCAACAAATCTAGTTTTAAACTTGTCTATACTACCATCAAAATTGAGCTTAGATTTGTACACCCATTTTGGGCTTATATGAACTTTATTTTTAAATAGTTTAGTTAGTTCCCAAGTCTCATTATGAATTCATAATGGAATCATATTTCTCTTGAATAACATTCATTTATTTTTAATGATCCTTTGTTTTCTCAAAATTTAAAGGTTCTTCAACACTCATGACTTGAGACGTCAAATAATAATATTTATACTTAATTGGTGTCTTCATTTTCCTAGTTGATTTTTGTAGTGTTTCACTGCTTGGTGTACTAGCTCCACTCTTCCGTGGTATACTCTTGTTTCTTATAGGTTCAATACCACTTTGAGATTCAACATCATCTTGTTGATCTTCATTATTTTCTATTTTTTCTTTTTCAATGATTTCTTTGGGGAGTTTCCATACATATTCACTACCGTTATATGCATACTCATGAAATATAACATCTCTATTAGAAAATAATTTATGAGTAATAGGATCATACATCTTTTAAAATTTATGGTAAGGAAAATAAGCAATGAAAAAAAAAATATTGGTAAGAAAAATAAGAAATGAAAATACATTTGATTGACTTTGCATCAAGTTTCCTTCTATTTTCTTTTGGGATGTGTGAAAATGCTTTACTCCCAAAAAGTTTGAAATGATAAACAACTAGTTTATATTCATTGAATTCTTCATAAAAAGTTTTATGCTATAAAAACATTGTTGGACTTCTATTTTCTGAATACAAAGTTATATGTATAGGCCCACAAACTATTAGGTATATTTTTCCTCTCTCAACAACACCATTTTGCTGAGGGGTATGTGGAACCATGCACTTTTTTTTTTAAATTCCATTGTATTTGCAGTAATTTAAGAATTCTCTTGAAGTGTAGAAGTGTATTAGCCTATTTGATCTGATCTAAGGATCTTGATATGTTTACATGTATTCTTTTCAACAATATTTTTAAACTCTTTGAGGTATTAAAAACATCACTTTTCTTTCTTATGAAACATACTCATGTGAATTTGGTTCTATCATCAATATATAAGAAAATAATAAGCTCTCCCAAGTGATTTGGTTTGTGTTGGGACACACAAATCAATATGCACTAATTCAATAAAATATCATTTCCATTTATATATCATAATTAAAAACATATTTTTATGTTGTTTTCCTAGTGTACAACCATCACATTCAACATGCCCATTATTAAAAATTGTAATACATTTAACCATATCTTTTCTTTGAAGTAAAAATATATGTTTGAAATTTAAATCTCGAGACTTAAGTATCATAGTTTTCTATAGACACACTTGTAGCTAACAAATATTGATGACTCTCATTAGTAACATCAAGTTTGTATAGGCATCCCACTTTGATTCCTTCTACTATGAATTTGCAGTGATCTTGCATATCTTATACTCACAACATGTCTTCACAAATTCAACTTTCAAACCTTCATACATGATTATTGAAAGTACATACATTAAATTTTTTATTTGTTGAAGAGTTTCAGTAGGAAAATTTACAAATAAATTATGATATCTTCTTATTTCATGAAATCTATCATCATGTCGAAAGATTTTAGCACCAATAGTATTCTCATGATGGGTCTTAAATGAATCCTTATTACATGTCATACGAATAGATGTTCATAAATCCATAAACGATGCATTACAATCACTTTCTTCCATAATCCTACATATGAAATAAACAACTCTGCGTTTTTGAGGTCATCACGTTCCTGTTCTCCTCTATCAACAAAGTTGCCTTCTTTTCTTCTATATTTGGACTCATTAATTTTTTTTTTCTACATTAATAAGAATAGTGTCCAAAATTACCACAATAGTTACATTAACCATTCTTCTTTAAACTAGTAGCTATCTTCCATGAAACCCCAACTTTATACAGTTCCTTTGTTCTTAACCAAATGACTTCCTTGTTATGGTTGGTTTCCTTTAGCCATCGATGCCAAATCTATATTTTGAAATATGTTATTGAAATTCTTCCTCTTTTCATCTTCTTTCCTAAGGATCTCTTCCAACTCATGAAATGAATGTGATTTGTGTCCTTGTGCAAGGTCATCTCACCAATATCATCCAACATATCTTTTAAATATTTAATTCTAGATAGATAATGAGTAATGTTTTAATTTTCTTCCAATTTAACTTGAAGAAGCTTCCTCTTCAAAAATATCATTCTATTTGTATTTACTATTCCATACAAAATTTTTAATGCCTCCCATGTCTCCCTGGTGTCTTGCAATCCATTCAATGAGAAATTGTAATATCTTTAATATGCATTGTCAATAAAACCTTTTCCTTGGTTTATTGTTTCTCCCAATATCAAACTAAAGAAACTTGTTTAACTTCAATATTACTCACAATTACCCATTCATTGTATCCTTCCAAGAATGTCATTAAAATTACAATTTATATAATTTAATCCATCTAACTTATTTGACATGGCTTGCAAAATAAATAAGAGAAATTTATCTCCAACAATACTTTAAATAGCATGCAACATTTTTCACAATATTGTTACAAACAAGATGTCTTTATCTTAGGTGTCTCCCTTAGTGGATCATCTAAATAGCATGTATCTCTTCACATTAATCAATAGGTCTATGGCTTCATGGTAGCTTCTATCATTCTCACAAATATCGTGTACTGTTTTTCTAGAAAACACGCGAGCACACACAGACACACACATATAACTATATAACTTATATAGTTACATATAATATAAAAAATTATTTTTATTTTCTTAATTTTAAAATTTTTTAACTTATTTTTGTTAATGAAACACTTTTTAACATGTCATATAAAGATTTAACACCAAAACATAAATTAAATACATAGAAAAATAAAATTGTATACATAAAAGAGTTGGTTTATATATATATAATCCTTAAAAATAGAATCTGCATTGAAAACATACCTATCTATCTAATATATATAATCCTTGAAAATAGAATCTGCATTGGAAACATACCTATCTATCTAATTAATTGAGTGTTCTTATTTCTACTTCTCTAATAAACTCTATCAATTATTTATCTACATTATAACAACCTCACCACACTATAAACAATCTACTAGAATTACATTACCTCACAACCCTCTAACAATCTACTAGAATTACATTTGTTCATTTATTTCATATTTCTAACAATATATGAAGTTACTTACATGAAATGTTTTCACATGCCAACCTATGAGAGAGACAAGCCATGGTATTCAATCAATCAAGGACAAGTGAATTTTAGCTGGGAATTAGAGAACATTTGCTGGATTTATTTAAACTATTTAAAATTTCCTTTATTGAATTTAGGCAGCTCAAGTATTTTATAATGTTGGGTTGCAATGGAGTTTTGTTCTGATCCGTTTCTGCTCTGGATAACAATGGCGCAACTGTATGAATGGATCAATCCAGATCTTGCTTAGGCTGACCGCAAGCACACTGATTATTTTATGTGGGTAAGACTGGGCCACATGAGCTAGTAGAATGGTAGTCTAATCACAATCTGTACTAATCAAATCAGAATAATCCTGCCTCCAAATTAAGATTGGCTTGGAATTCTAGGCATACCCCTATTTACTCAACGGGAAATTCTGGCCAGTCTGAATTGATAAACCCAACTGTGGATGCTCACTTTGTTACTGCAATCGAGCCACTTATCATGGAATTCCATGTGTACTCACAAACTCGACTCTAGAGAACTTAGAAATGATTGAGAAGATCTTTATGCCTCACAGCTTTATATTTGATATTGTGAGCAGTCCAGTCCATAGTACTCTAATTACTCCCATGTTATTTTTGGATGTTAACAGGTCGACCTCGGAATGGCGCAACAGTATGAATGGATCAAGAGAGATCTTGCTCGTAGTTGTGAAAATGAGCCCGAAACAGGAATGGCGCAACAGTATGAATGGATCAAGGGAGATCTTGCTCGTAGTTCTGAACATGACCCCGAAACCCGAGGTCGACCTCTTAACATCCAGAAATAACATGGGAATAATCACAATAGAAGGGACTGATCACAAGATGAAGTATTAAGGTGTGAGGCATAAACATCTTATCAATATTTCTAAGTTCTCTAGAGTCGAGATTGTGCATACACCTCGAATTCCATGAGCAGTGGCTCGATTGCACTGAGAAAGTGAGGATCCACTGTTGGGCTTATCAATTCAGACTGACAAGAGGTTCCCCCACAGTACATCGGCCTATACCTCGAATTCCAATCCGATCTCAATTTCGAGAAATGATGTTTCTAATTTGGTTAACTACCAAGAAGGATGAATAACCTAAAAATGACGAATGATCTGTGTGAAAATATTCCACACAGATTGTCAGCCATACATCCAGAATTTATAAAAAGAATCGAGCTATTTTAAGATAAGCTTGATGGTCCTATAGTTAACCTGTAACCTGCAAGAATTAACGGGAGAGTAAAGTTATGATTCAGTGCAAATTACAGTTAGACTGCCTTTCTATTAGCTCAAGTGGCCAGTCTTACCCGCAGAAATAATTCATGGAGTCTGTTTGCGATCAGCTGAAGCAAGGCCTCGCTTGATCCATTCATATTTTTGCGCCATCGTTTCTCCAAAGCAAAACCATATCTGAACAAAACGTGATCAAAACCCTATTGTAACCTAACATTATCAAATACTTCAGCTTTCTAAACTTGATGACGGGAATTTTAAATACTGTAATCGCAGAAAAATTTAGCACCTGTTCACTACTTCTGGCTCAATTATGCTCTGTGGATATGGCACTGAAATCTACTGGTCCCTGATTGACTCAATACCATGGCTTGTCTTTCTCGGCTGTTTGGGATATGGAAAATATTTCACGTTAAGGAACTCCACATTCTCCAGCAGAATCTTCTGTCTTATATTTTGATCCACAAAATGGAATTTCTCTGTAAGGAGAGATATAAACCCATTGTCATGTAAATTCATAAATCATATCTTAGTGGTATGATTGAAATAGAAAATTTCCACCTGTATGTAATATTCATCGGATACATCTCGAGGAGCTTGTTCCATATCTCCAAATGCAAGAAATCTAACCTCGTTGTCACCGCCTGAAAGCGGCATCGATAATTGGACATGATTACGGCCAGATCACTTGAAGATCTCGCTGGCACTACCTGAAGGTGGTATCTAAAGCTGGGCAGGATTACACCAACCGGCCAGATTACTCAACCAACAAATTTAGCTCAGCGCAAGCTATGCAAATTTCGGGTAATGCCTGTTCCATATCTCCAAATGCAAGATATCTAATATCGCTGGCACCACCTGGAGGTGGCGTCCAAAGTCGGCCATAACTACTCCAAGACTGAAACAACAAATTCAGCTCAGCACACGGTTTTGCAAATTTTAGTAAATAAGCAAAGGAAAGAACTTCAATTATTATTACTAAGCCTATGGTTGTAGGAGAGTTTGAGTGATACCTTCATATAAGTGTGGAAAAAGTTTCGAGAAGGCAGGAGTCTTGGGGCCATAGTTTGGTCCTGCCATCCAAAGTCTTTTCCTGCGTTTAGTTTTAACTGTCTAGGAAACAATAGCAGATTAAATTTCAACAATAGATTAAAAATGATGGAAAATTTTAGGCTATAATTGTGTATATTCATTCATTTTAATTTCGTATGTTTAAAATTTTCAATTACTTTTTATTATTGATATTTAGAATTGATCTCGGTATCGGTATCCTATAGATATGACATCTACACGAGTGTAATATTTAGGAAGCTTAATGGGAGTGTGAAACCCTAAAGCTAAGAGTTCCTTTTCCTTTAAGGTCGATAAAGCAATGGCATCATAAAGCAATCGATGAGTGGGGTATGCACTGGTGCATAAAGAGATAATTCTCAGAGTCGATGAATTGTGAGTATGCCTCTACACTCCACGACCGCCAATGCCAAGCCGAACTCAGTTCACAATAAATTGGTGAGAATCTGATTAAACAAATCGATGTTGCATATAGAGATGGAAGCATATCAAAGCACATGTGGTAAAGAAGTGGACGGCGGCCGAGGCACTCCACGCATAGTTAAAAAAAGAGAATAAAAAATGGAACGCTCCCACATAGTGAAAAACCCCATTAGTAGTAAATAATGTGAACATTAATAATCTCGTCAAATATTATTATATTTAAAAAAAAAGTCACTATGGATTTCTATTAGAATGGTACGTAAAATTACACAGGTCCTAAAACAGAAAGGAGGGATCTCCACAAAATATTCATGTCTTTTAGAATTAAAAAAAAAAAGATCCATCCCAAACTCAAACTAGAAACCCTATATTGCCTTAAGTTCTTCCCTAGTCCTCTCCCCCTCCTACACCTATGTCCCTGCCCCCTAGCTCCTCCTTGTCTTTTACACTTATGCCTTGAGAAATTCATATACTGATTCTTTTAATGACAAAAAATATATATATTAGGATCATACCCGAATGTCCCCATAGCTTGCAAAGGAGTCCCAGAGATGCCACCACTCTACTAATCTTACTTGTGAAGGCCCTCTTGGACTAAGGCTTCCCCACGAGATGGTGTTCTTTCAGGACTGTTGTAGTGAGGACCTGACCTCACCCGATCCTTTTTGGTGGTCCTCATCCTCTATCACACTGGGATTGTCCTAGGTCCCCACTAGGATTTCCCCCTTTTAATGTTGGTTGGGTCATTCCTTCTTATCCTCATGGTCTCATTGAATAAACAAAACACCAAATTTGTTTTTGCAGAAGAGTTCAAATTTTGTTTCTAGAACTCTTGCCCCTTTCCTAAGCAATTCATTGCCTTGTCTCTCGCCTATCTCTAACCTTTCTTTCGAGCAGGTCCGCCTAGGGAGTGTCTGGCTCTCAACTTTTTTGGATTTCTACCCACAGCTCCCTGATCCATTTAGTGATTCCCCACACTAGCTGGTTATTCCCTGGCAACATTGTCTTGTATCTCAATTCTCTCTCCCCCAAGATTTCTCCCATTATTTCTCCTTCTTGTATCTCAATTCTCTCTCCCCCAAGATTTCTCCCATTATTTCTCCTTCGCTATGCCGACAACCCCTTAATTCTCTCTCACCTAGCTCCTTTGGAAGCCGAGTAGAAACCTAAAACCCTTCCTTTGGATCTCAATTGAGTGAGGATCCTACCTCGACTCAAGGTTATAGATATGCCCTCGAACCTCTTCTTCCGGACTTGCCTCTTTTATCTCCCTAGAAACCTCAACTTCTTTGTGTTTACTTTCCCTATCGCTCCAGACTTGGCCTTTCTGTGTGCCCGAGTCCTGCGAAGCAACATCCTATTAACAACCTTTTCCTTGCCACTGCTTAGCCATCTTAACTAAATTCATCATTCTCCAGTAATTTGTGTCCTTT
>CBVK0100383539.1:0-10243 GCA_900067695.1 Picea abies | reverse complement strand
GACCTATTGGGGGGTCCACCAGTGGTCTGGGTGAATACTTAGATAGATAGCTTTCATATTTCAGTTGTGTAATTATCATTTACTTCATTTCATGGTATATGTGTTTTTATCATTTTAAATACTGTGTTTGTTGTTCATAATTTAATTGTTTAAATTTCTTTTTGCAGGTTGCTTGTAGGAGATAGTTGTTAATATGATGTGTCTTTTAATTTTTAGTGAATGGCTTGCAAGCTACTAACCTTGTTGTGTGTTAAATGTTAAAGTGAATTTCTGTAGGTTAAAATAGAGTATTTAGAACAAAGTATTAATTAACACAGAGTACAAAGTTTCTTTTACAAGTTTTGATGGATTAATAGTTGTGAGTTTTGTTGATTTAATTCTCAGTTTTAGTCATGCTTTCCTGAATCTATTTTTCTTATCAATCTTGTTGTAGTATGCTGAGGTAGAAGTAGATTTGAATTATGTTTTTATAAGCATTTTAATTTGCAATTTGAGTTTTTAATAATAGGATTAGCTTAGTTTAATTTATGAAATTTCAGTTCTAGATTTAAATTGCAATTTTAATTAGAAGTTTGAGTTTGAATTAAGTTTTTAATTGTGAGTTTCTAATCATGCGAATTTGCTTAAGTTAGCATAACAGTGCATTTGAATTAAATATAATAGTGTTTTCTTATCATCAATGATTGATATATGAATTGAGAGATCACATGGATTTTCAGGATAGTTGATATTTCTTCTATGATGGCTAANNNNGATTCATACTTTTCATTTCTCCATAGAAGTTAATATTGAATTTATTCCTCATGAGCTATCACTAATCATTAGATGCCATTGTGATGTCATAAGGCATCAAATACATAATAATTAAGTAGGTTAAGATTTCTCGTTGCAGATTATAAGTGATTATGAGTTTTATCTTAAGAATAGAGTTTTCTTGCTAAATAGTTTTGATTAAGTTTACTTGATGGATAGTTTTGATTAGCTTACTTGCTGAATAAGTTTTAATAGGTTAAGTTGTTTGATTGTTTATTTGCTTACTTGCTGATGCTCATTGATTTGAATAGATTGATTAGATTAGTTTGTTGTTGTTGCTTATTTGAATAGATTACTTGTTGTTGCTCATTATATTAAATAGGTTAACTTGTCCAAAGTAAGGTTTTCATTTTCTTCTTTAGGAAAAATCCATCGATCCATTGTTTAAAAGCTGATTAGGGTAAGTAGTTCAAAGTTCTTAATAGGGTTTGCTCATTGATAGTATTTGCTTAAGTAGATTAACCCTTAGATAGACCATCTCTTTAGTTAGATCATACTTCCTTTAGTTTTTTTTCCTTGGCACATATAGTGATACAACTCTATATGTTTGAGGGATTTAATTGAGGGATTTAATGCATATAGAACACCCATCAGACATGCTGCTCCATCGTCTCTTCATCACAAGAGGCTTGATTCTTAAACAAAGATCTTTGTTTTATTTTCTTCAAAAAGACTTGTCGCATCAAAGGGCTCCTCTAATATTTCTTCGCTTCTAAAGTCGTGGAATAAAGTATCATCAATATCTTCAAAAGGGTTAGAACTCATCATGTTATCTTCTTGATGTGAAGGAGTAGAGGCCTGGATGTCTTGATAAAATGGAAGAGAAGATATAAGAACTTCATCTTCATCAAATGTCTCGTCTGGATATTCAACATGAGAAACTCCATTAGGATATTCTTCAATCTTTTATTCATCCTCATCTATAGGAAAATCTTCTCTGCAAAGAACGTCTTTGAGCTCTTGGAAAGTATCTTTCAAATTCTGGGTAGCTAGCCAATAATGCCTACAAAGAGATTTGTAGAAGATGGGATACTTCTTGGATTACATGAGTGTGCAAGCCAACTCCTTTGATTTGATTCTTGTGAAGATACAAAAATTTTCATCTGCACATCTTCATGTATTAAATTAAGCTTGAAGTATACTTCATATAATTCACGACATGGGTGACTACTAGAGATGGATCACCATTAAATTTAGGGCAATTTTCTCTCCACTCTGTAGAGAAATGATTTGGATATCCGGGGATATTATGAACATCATGAGAAGGGTACACTTTATGGAATTCCCATGATAAATCCCGTGAGGCCATGGTTCCATTACTTAGGGTAATACCTCAATGGAGTTGCCATATGAGAACACGGCTAACCAAAGGATGAAAGGGGAAAAAGGGAAATGTGGGTTCTTGGAAGGTGGAGTGGCCAGATGAACCTAAAATGTTCATAAAATAAAAGGGGAAAGGGAACTTCTCTCATGTGGAGACGCCTGAAGAACTAGGGAAATACTTTGGGATAGCTTACCAAAGTGTCATTAGGGCTCGGAAGAGGACTCAAAATCCTCTGCAACAACGACGCCAAAATGTTATCGCACAAAATGTAGGTTGGGAAAAGCCTGACCCAAACCAAAATATGGCGACAACAAAGAAAACACCTACCCACTGTCACCTCGTATAGGTATTCCTATCACTTTAGAGGTGAAGTGATCATCTCAAGGGGGAAATCTTAGCTGACCCTAGGGGGAAATGAGATGGAAAATGATACTTATGAATGGATTCCCCTATAGGTCAAGTTTCTAGATGGAAAGAGGGTTGGAAACAAGTCTCAATAGTAGTTAATGGTTGCCAAGAAGATCAAGCACCTGCGATTGATGGTAATACCTGCCCGAGACACAAGAAAATCCAACAATACAAGATATATGTTAGGTGGAAAAGTAATTTAATCTTGTTGTCCCTATTTGTAGAAGTCAACAAAGATATATATCAGCAATAAACAATCAATAAAGTTGCTATATAAGATTTTAAATGTCACGTAAAAAATGCAAGAGAGAAACTAGGAAAACACTAACACAACTAAAGTAAAATAGCATGAGACTTTAGCATTGAAACAATGTTGTAAAAAAAAGGTATTGAAGAGATACTATTCAGCCTTATGGATGTAGCAAACAAGTTGTTACAGCATAAAAACCAACCATCAAAACTTGTAAGTAATCCACCCAAAAAGTGCGTTGGGATTAGTAGATTGTAGGAGCAAAATATTAGCAACTTCTGACTGTTGAATTGTGAGTTATTCAAGAAAGTGTTTAGGGTTTGATGTAGCCCTAATGGATGTAGCATTAAACTTATTACAACAACAAATTGATTGGTTAAAAGAGGACTCCCTTAGGGAACAATAATGCTTATAACATATAGAAGAAATTCCAACTTGAACAATTCCAATATTTCGTAGTTCTACGTATCCCAATGCAATGAATTTTTTCTCCAATGCAAGAGATTAGTGCCTTTAACTATTTGGTTATTGAGTTTTTAAAAGAGAAAGAGATAGTTGTGCTACCTCCTTGGGCATGTAAGCCCTTTTACTCCCCAGGTTAAGAAAAACTAGCTAAGGAAAACCTTATAAGAGTGTAAACCCTTTTACTCCTCCTAGTATTCCCTTGTACAACAATTTATTTCAAAACAAAATGATGGACTTGGTGGGGTTGTATTCACTTATACTCCCCAATAAGCTTATCACATTAGACGTTAACCAAAAAAAGAAGCAACAAGATGGATTCCTCACGTAGTGCAAGCATAAACAATATAAACTCCTTCTTTAACCAAAAAATATCCACCATAAAGAAAGAAAAGTACTCCAAGAGAGATAATGCATCACTTCTTCCACCAATAGCAAAGACAAACCATATCAAGAGAGTGTAACCATTAGAGATAAGGATAATTTCCCAAGTAGGGCGCAAATTTCAGCCAAGTATCATCTCGCAATAAGAGAGTTATGATCCAAATGAGATACAAATGATCTCTATTTAGACAAATCCTTTAACAAATAGTTTGTCCACATAAATTAGGGTAAAACACAATATAAGGGGTCAAAAACCCTTATCTTTCCCCTTTTCAAAATAATATTATTTAATTCATACTTTTGCACATAGAAGAAACCCTAAAACATGACATCACCCTCTTTTTCGGCAACGTTTGGAACTTTTGGTCAAATCGTTGAGTTGGAGAAGGGAATGATAGACCTCCAAAGGCTAATGGTCTTCAATCAATTCCTTTCTTCCATGATCCAAGGTTTCTTTCCTCCAAAACATGCCAAGTGTCCTCAACACCACCAAACCCTAGCCCTAATATGACTTCAAGCCCTCAAAGGTGACATTTTGGACTCCTTAGGTAAGTTGTTTGGGTGGTAGGGGATAGGTGAGCTCCTCCATGATGTATTATAGGCCTCCAAAGGCATGTATTCATCATCCAACATGTGTTCCCTTGTCATCCAACCTGTGGGATTCAAGCCACATGGAAGCCCAAGCTAGGCTTGTTCTTACAAAGTTGTCCACCAGCTGGGTCCTACAAAGACAAATGAATACGCCCTCCAAGCATCTCAAGTCAAATGCATCATGATGAGTAAATCAAATCAATAAAAGATCCATATAAGCAAGTACATCCAAACCACCTCATCAAAATAAACCAATTTTCAAAGACTTTATGCAATTTTCCAAGTTTAGGTATGGGAGGGTTGACAAAACGACCTATTGGGTGAATCATACCTCAAGTTTAGGGGTGTTTTCCAAGGGGACATCTTTCTAAGTCATGTTGATGAGATGTCATGGATGGGGGGAATACTTTTGGGCATGGGTTTCATGACATACAAGGGGTTGTATTGTCTCACTTATGGGTGCCTTTGTAGAGGGTGTGTTGCACCTTCGTTTGCAATGCAACCTTTTTCCAAGCCCATTTATTGCCTTTAATTATTTTAGGATATTTCTAGGTTGAATCCAAGGAGGGGCTTCTACCTAAGCTTGAAATACTATGCCCACCTTGACTCTACCCTGGTCACATCATGCTTCCCCAAGTTGGAAACATGTGTGGGGATTCTACCAAAGTAACAAAAATAGTTTCCAGACATGCCCCTCTCTGATTGACATTTGTTATTAGTTATTCTTTCACGGGTCCCATCAGTTTTTTGGGAGAGATGTTTCATTGTCCTTGGGATATCAGGGCAAGCATATAGAAGGTCAATGGTTTGGATTTTATCTTTTTCCAGCTACAAGCCTCTGGGCCTTCAATCCATTCTTCCCATAAAATGAGGGACAACCCCTTGTTGGGTCAATACACCTGAAAATCCCAAAAGAAAAGGAGATGAGGGGATGAATTGTGGAACGTGACAAGTATGGTCGAGAATGGAATGAAGATTCATCAATAGGACCTCCCCATAGAATCCCTATCCCTAAGGGTGACTCACTTACTAAAGTGCAATGTCAACCACCAAAGTGAAATAGGGAAAAGAGCATAATTTCCAAGCAAATGTCACATAATCAAAGGCAGTAATAGATGAAGCAAATTCAAATGCCTCAAATATTGAAATGGAACTAACGATAATACTTGACCTATACCTCATGGAGAAATACCCAATGTCTTCCGGAGGCCATCTGATATGGTGGATACACTCGTGACGAACTTGGAGCCGTGGTGGTGAGGTGGGTCTCTGTCTGTGCAAGTGGACACTACTGGTGAAGCTATCTCTTGGTACTCCATGTTTACAACCTAAGGGCCTAGAGACATGATCTCCTTATTTATCCCTAGGAGTTGGGGATAACAGGGTCATCAAAGTTTGGGTATGCAAAACCAACCTTTTGTTCTCCCCAGTATGGTCGCAAAAAATGTTGATGTTTAGATGTTCCAGGTCCAAACAACAACCTCATGAGGATAATAATCCTCCTGCATTTTTATAGAGGTGGTACTCCTATGTAATTTTTTTAAATATTTATCTTTAAATATATTGGAACAATGAAATAAAAAATAAGAGAGTGCTAAATAGAAAACTCCATTTTTTTATAAATCAAATAAATAAAAGTGTTGCTGACTGAAAATAGTATACATGAATAAAAGAATTCCTGAGAAAATGACCAAGAATTTTCACTCATAAGATATAATATTTGCAGAAATATTATACATAAATAAAAATTATAGAAAAATCTAATATAAATCTCACATCCATCACATAATTCAATTATTTTCGATCACATTCAAGGAAGGAAAGATAAAGATCCACATATGAGAGAACTTCAAAAGAGTATTTCCATTGAAAATAAAATAGAATATGATAGGAAAACTTTAAATATCCAATGCTCAAAACTCAGAGTTCAAAATATATTATTAAAGCTTATCCCCGCAGTAGTTCTTTGGGATTTTTTCAAAAATTAATACAGTCTTTGATAGTCTTAGAAAATAAAATTCATTTGTACAAATTTGGATGGGGATTGAGATCTCGTGGACCGTAAAATAAAGATAGGAACATGGATAGACCTGAAAGGAAGACAAAGAGAAAAGATCAGAAAACCGATTATGTTTTTCTTGAGATATATGGAACACAACTAGATGAGTTCTGAACATGAAGAGAAAAGAAATGGGAAGAATGTGATCTATATTATTCACTGTGATGGTGTTCTCTCTCTCTCTTGTTATCTGGATGATGATGGTCCTTGTAGTCTCATTTGTTGCAGTTTCATGACCGATATTAACCACTTCCGTTCGACATTCTTCAGTTATATTGATCAAAGCTTGCTTTAACCAATTTTAGATATAATCTTTCATAGGAGCAATGGTTATTTCTTGTCTGACTTTAATTTAAAACAATGTAATTCCATATTCTCTATGATCAATTGAGAGTTGGTGTAAAGTATCCTCGATGTCTTCATTTTTATTAACAAAATTTGTGAGCCAATTCTCCACTTCATGTTTTGTATATTCGATCATGCTATTAAAAATTTCTTCCGAGACAACCTTTAGCATTTCCAGAGATTCAAATATAATTAATAGCTCTTTCTTGAGGTAGAAATGTAGAGTAATGTTTGTAAGCTATAGACCAATTCTATTTTGGGTCTTCTCGCACGAATGTATTAAGAGTATCCCCACACAAAATTTCTTTCCACCCGGCCATCGTTCTTTAGTGTTGGCGAATTATCTACAGTCTTTTTGATCATTAATACCAAAGTAACCCTTTTTACATAATAACACATACAAATATTTTTTCGAAAAAACACTTAAGGTGAATTTCATTTGAATTTATTGAGGATAGTCTCGAGAAAATCACCATTAATAATGGTCCTTTGATAATTAACCATTTGTAGTATTCAATAATGTATTTAATGTTACTCAAGGGACGTGAAAAAATAAATGAGCATACACTACGGAGCAGTGGAGCGACGAAGAAACAAATATAAATGAAACAAGTGGAGTAAGTCCAAACCCGCAGTAAGATCTCAAAATATGGCCAAGTGTTGCAAAGCGGGCAGAGGAAAGGAAATAATATTTTTAAAACTTGTGATATGATCTTTGCCTCCATGGTAGAACGTTGAATTGAATAAGTATTGAGGTGGACAGATGGAGGCTCAAACATGAAATGAATGAGTGACTCAAATCTGCGGTAATAACACTTGGACCAATTCTAAGTATGGTACTATATGAGGATCGTGGAACTTTGGAGTGCATTTTGATGATGATGGAGCTTCAGATTTGGATGAAAATGCGTGATCATCCCGCGAACCCGCTGTTCCATGAAAAAACCCCATAAATGACTAAGTGTTGATACAAAATAGAATATATGAGGGAGAGGGAAGGCACCATTTGAATGGCGCGGAACTTGAAGAGAATGCTTATGAACCTGCGAGAAATCAATTTTTTTATAAGTGTGGAAAATGAGACGTACAAAAGAGATACTTATAAAATAATTAGAGAAATTTAAGATCAACAGTCCTTGGGGCATAAAAAATGGGTGGGACAATAAAATGAATTCAACTGTGGATAATCCAGAAAACCCTTCTGAAAATATTCCCCACAGTTATCTGAAAACAACAAAATGGTGTGTTGTCAAATCCTACATTTGTTTGTCGGCCATAGAGATATCAAAAAACTATCTAATGGTTCTCGAGATGATGATTTATAAATTTTATCCCCAAATTAAACTTCTTGCATACTTCCTCACCAAGCAAAACTCTAGCTCTAAAATTTTCCTAATATAACATGTTTTGGCCGTGTAACGAGCAAGAGAAGGGTACCCCTATAGGTACTTTGACATGACAAGTCTAAGCCTAGTTTGGGTGTTATGGAAATTTGCAACTCATGGCCCAAAGACCTTTTGATACACTTTTGAAATTGATCTTGGGGGTTTTCTATGGATGCCTACTACATTCTCCTTTTGACATTAATTTTGAACCATTCAATGAATATAAATGGAAAGAGATAGTAAAAGCACAAAAGGATAGCAATTTCATTAATAAAATAAGGGATATCCACTTAGAATTTCAAGATCAACTCAAGGAGTCTCAAACAAAATACAAGGCATATCAAATGACCAACATAGAGTCCATCCTCACTTCAAGGTTGGAGATATGGTATGGTTGAATTTATTGAAAGAGAGTATTTAAGGATAAAAAAAGAAAGCTGAAATCAATTCAATGTATTCTAGTTTGAATGATAGCACAATATAGTGAGAATGATTTCAATATTGACATGCATATTTATTCTATTGTCGATGTTGGGAATTCAAAACATTTTGAATGTTCATTATTGGATGGTGAACAAGAAAAAGTTATATATTGTTTAGAATATTTGGAACCTAATTCATTTGATGTCATGGAAGATGTTGTTGATTTGCAACATAAGAGAAAATCCACTAGACAAGGATAACAAGAAAGTTGGATGATATGGATCAAGGGACAATCCATAGTTGGTACACACAAAAATAAGTGAGGGAACTCTATTCGATAAACAAGGTATATCCACACAAGTCAAACACCTTAAGGAAACCACTCACACAAACATATCAATGTTTAATAAACCAATGTATTATGTGGTTAAAACCCTTAGAGAGGGAAAAAAATCCACATTCTCATCCAACACAACCACTTGAGACAATATATTAATGCAAAAGGAAAATAATTTACTTATGAGTTTCTCATAATCTATCATTAAAAATGACCTCCCATGCTCTTTAAAAAGAGATCGTGGACCAATTGGGTACTAAGCTATGGATTAATATAGCCATTAGTATCGAGGAGTAGATGAACAATTGGATCACTTTATGTCTAGAACATAATATTGACTGTCAGATTAATAATTGCAATGCATACTAAAGAAACACACTTTACCTAAATACACATTAGAGCAAGTTGATCTTAGCTAACTCCTAAGTGTCTAAATATTCTAACATTCCCCCTTAAGAACAACTTGGGCTAAGATTGAAGGATTTGAAAAGATGACACAATAGGAGAATGAAGAAGGCATCAAAGCCTATCTCCCCTTAATGACAACTTTCCAAATTCCTAACATAAATCAAAGTTTGGAAAATTTCACATTAGAAAAAAATTGCTAAAAAAATGAACCTCCTAATGAAATTATAAAATAATAAGCCATGTGTGCCACATCAAATCTAAGTATGCCACATCACACTGCCATATACGCTAGGCTATTCTATTACCAGATTAGAGTTAAAAATAATAATGAGAAATTTATATTCTCATGAATAGAAATTAAATTATAACAAATATAATATAATAAATAATTACTATTAATATATAATACAAAAGTAGAATAAATAAATATATTATTAATATATTATAATAATTTATAATATAGTCATAATATAATAATAGAATATATAATATAATCATAATATTATAACACTAGAAATGAATGTGAATGTAGTAACAATAAAAATATATATAATATTATATAATAATATTAAATATATAATATAGTCATAATATAATATGAATTAATAACTATAATAAAACAATACTATGAATGTTTATAAAAGAAAAAGTCAATACTTATTATACCTTATTATATTATAATATAAAAGTGAATGTGGTTGGCATATATATATATATATATATATATAAACAAATGTGAATTTGGGAGACATATTAGAGGATATGCTTATTACAATTTATTATATTATAATACAAATGTGAATGTGGTAAATGTATTGGAGAATATTTGTAGTATGGATTAAAGATGAAACAATCAATGCATATTACGAATTAATACTATGAATTAAGTATTATATAAAAAACTTTATAATACTAAATTAATAAATATATTACAACTTTATAACTACTAATTAAATATTATAGAATATATATTATAGAACATTACAGATTATTAACTATATACAACTTAAGTGGGCCTAATGGTTAAGAACATGTGTTTCCTCTTAAGAGGTCA